>CAODLS010522959.1:0-21701 GCA_948243855.1 Flueggea neowawraea
GCTCGATTTTGAGCCATGACATGTTTGAAATAAGTATTTGTTTCTGAAAAATAAATATTTTTGCAATAAATATTTCGTCTGGAAGTTTGTTATCATTTTTGGGAAAAATGATATGTTTGTTTCCGTATGCTATTTGTGAACCTTTGAATGTATAAATATTTTTGAAATGTTTTAGTAAAACATTTTGTTTTGGGATACCCAGCTACAAGGTAGCGTAGCCTTTGATATACTGGTATTGTATCATTTGCCTAAGTGGCTATATATTGTGTCGTAATGGCCTATACTTGCCTTAGTGGTTATACCATGATGCCTGAGTACTAATCTTTGCCTAAATAGCTATTACCGAGTTTGGTTAACTCGATGAATATGATCTCTCGTCCCTGTCTGAAAATGTTTTTGAACTACTCTTTGAAAATGTTTTGGAACTATCTCTAAAGAATACTTTGGTATTTATTCTCTGAAAATATCTTGATATTTAACTCTGAAAATACTTCGGTATTCAAGAGTGAAAATAAATTTGGAATTTATGTTTGAAATATTTTGAGTATTTATCTCTGAAAATATTTCGAAAAAATAAATGTGATTTGGAAAAATATTTGAAGAGAAAAATATTTTGGATTTGGGAAATTAAATAATTTATTTAATATCTTCATTTAATCAATTCTGGTAATTGCATGTTGTCTGTTTTGGTTGCAAAGAATTGCAAAGTGGATTTTTGAACTAATTTATTTATATATACGAGTGTGTGTGTGTGTGTCTATATATATATATATATATGATAGTATTTGGATATATACGTGCATGTGATAATTTTTTTTGAAAATGGTTTCAGACCCTTTTGAGGAGCCTAAGTCGTTCTAATGTGTTATCCACTCACTAGGGATTCTTACCCCTTTCCTTTTTCCTATTTTTGTTTTACTTCACTTTTCAGGTGATATTACCAGCGGTCGTTTGATTCTCCTGCGATCAGTGAGTGCCCTATTGTTATAGCCGAGTTTCTGTTATGTTAGTTGCTCAATACCGAGTAGTGGGTTATGGTTTTGTATCTGCTAAACAATGTTTAATAATTTTATTTAAATTACTTATTTAGAGTTTTGATATATAATTATGTTTTAATTATGTTTGGGAAATATTATTTTAGGAAAATTCATCTTCGTTAACGTTTTAATATGACTAGTAAGCCGGTTAATAATATGAATTTGGGTAGTTTTTGTTCTTCGAGGCTCGTGCGAGATGGGTTGGGCTTCCATAGACGGTTCGTCTCGTACGCCGGTCGCAGCCCAATTTTGGGTCGTGACACCTATCTACCCCAAGCAAACAACCTTGCTTGTTACAAATTCAACCTTAGAGTATGACATATTTAATCTCACACAAACTCAGAAATGTGATAGCAAGTAAATAGCTCAAATTGTTTAGAAATGTAGAAATAAGAGAGAAAGTGAATAGGAAGTTTAGCAAAGATCTCTCTTACTTCTCTTATGTCATGGGACGTCTATTTATAGCCACTTGAAAGAATATAGTAGTTAGAAGTCTCAAAGTAACCGTTGTGTGAGAGTAGAGAATTCTAATTTAATTGACATCACCCTTTACTATGTGCGTAGCCATCATCTACGTGTTTCATTGCTTCATGCTTTAGTGTTCTGCGTGCGTTGATATCAATTCTATGTGTGTTGCAAGAACTCTGATATTCACGGCCTTATGATATTTGGAATCTACGTGCCTTGTCAACCTTCTAAGTGTGTTGATCGTTCCATCTACGTGCTTTATGGCTTAATCTGCGGGCATTATTCTTCTTTCCAAAATATGCACTTTTGCCCCGTGATTTTTCTGCGCGCATTGTTCCTTCTGCTAGGTACGTTGTCAGATTCATTTCAAGATTGCACCTTTGATTACACGTCAGCTTGTTAGAGAATATTCAAATTCAAAACTCGAGGAGCATCTTTGCTTTGTCCTCTTCTGAAACACATCTATATGTGTAGCTCATGTGTAACGTGCGTAGATCTGTTCTTCATAAATGCCTCCTTTGCATCATCTACGTGCATTGCTTACCAACCAACATTTTCCTCATCAATCTGAACCTTTGACTAAGTGCGTTAATAAAGTGCTATGTGTGTAGATCAACACCTGATGCTCACTTCATCTAATTGTCACCCAATCTATGTGCATTGGTTCAACCTCAGAGTGCTTTGATGCCATTTTCACATGATCTATGTGCGTTACGAGAGCATAACGTGCGTTGTTGCCATGAACCAGAGAATCTGCACATTTGCACTTCTTTCATGGATGTTTTGCATTCATCATCATCAAATCGAACTCAACAATCTCCCTTTTTTTTATGATGACAAAACATACTTGAATTTGAACATCTATTCAACAATAACAAACATATTAATCATGGATTTCACTCATTGTCACTTGGTTAGTTCATCACAATAAAAAACACAATGTTCAATGCAAGAATGATACAAATTGATAAAGCACTTAAAAAAATTCATGTATACTTCTCCCTTTTTTTGTATCATAAAAAAGGTGAAGGAAAATCAACATTCTCCCCAAAAACAATCAAAGGAATATCAACACAATTATAACTCCCCCTATGCAAATGCAATTTTCAAAACATGAATGCTAATTAAAAAAAAATATCCCCCCTTTGAAAAACAAAAACTCAATGTATACAATACTACCAATTGAAAAACATGTAATGCAATCAACAAAAATATGAAAATAACACAATAAACAACATATTAAAATTAGAATGCATATTAACCAAATAAATCAAAAATGAGTTTGAGTTCAAGGAAAGGGTACCACATTTTCAATTTTCTCATTGGCTTTGATTGCAGCCAAGTATACTCCTCCAATTTCATCATCATCACTAGAACTTAAATCATCATCAAGGAATCTTCTTTTCCTCCTTTCGCTATGCTTCTTCAAATATTATCAATCTGATTTGACATGACCCGGTTCATTACATTCATAGCAAATGAGTTTACTCTTCTTCCTATTTGCCTCCTTTTTACCTCTTTCTTTGTAAAGAAATTTGCAGAATCCATTTGTGAGGTACTCCACACCATCAAGATTAGTCTCTTCATCATCATCATCACTTAAGCTTTGAATGTATTTTGTAGCTTTGAATGCAATGCCCAAGTCTTTCTTCTTTTTCTTCTTCTTCTTCTTCCATACTCATTTCATGAGTGAGTAAGAATCCAAACAACTCCTCCAATGTTAAAGAATTTAGATCTTTAGCTTCTAGAATTGCATCCTTCTTTGAAGCCCATGATTTTGGAAGTGATCTCAGAATTTTCCTTACAAGCTCTGAATTTATGTATAATTTCCCAAAAGCTTTGAGGATATTGATGATGTTATTAAAGCGATCAAACATTTATTGAATGGATTCATCTTCCTCCATCTTGAACAACTCATATTTGTGGACAATAAGAGAGAATTTATTTTTTCTTGACTTGGCTTGTTCCTTCATATGCAATCTCCAAAGTTTGCAAATTTCTTGAGCATTTGCACACTGTTGACCTGAGATTTGCTCAAAGAACAATAGAGAATGTGCATAGCTTTGTGATTGTAAGAGATGAGCTTTTGTCCTTGTCATTCTACTCCTCTTATGGCTTTTTCACTTTTCTTCCCTCAACAAGCTTGGTTGGAACATATGGACCTTCATCAACAACATCCCCTATTTCAACATTTTTTTATTGTAGGAACACCCTCATTCTTATTTTCCAGTAAACGTAATCACTGTCATCAAAGAAAGAAACTCTATTAATAGCTAAACCTTCATCTATTGAAATATCATAAATGGATGCCATTTTTAGAATCTTTAACTCTTTGGATATTATGCCAAAAAGAAATTATCAAGAGCACAAGCTCTGCTACTAATTGTAGGTCCCAATACACAATGGAATGGCAATCCAAGAGAGGGTGAATTGGATTTTTAAAAATGTCAAAAACTTTGTTGAAAATATTTTGCAAACTAAATTAAATAACAAAGTTCTTTTAAGCCAAAATCAAATTTAGATGCAGAAGTAACTTAAAACTAAAGATCCAATCCACACACAAAAATATAAATCAAATGCAAGTACAAAGTAAATGAGAGAGAGTAAGGGAAGAGAACACAAATCTGATTTATAGTGTTTCAGTCATCCTTGACCTACGTCCACTCCCGTAGATCTCCTAGAGAATTTCAATATACTATCTCCTCACTTTAGGGTGGAGGAAAACCTTTTACACAACTTGTTTTTTGCGGGATCAATAAGCAAACATTACACCTTATTTTTGCAGGCTCAACAAGAAAATTGAATTCTTAGTTTTTGCAGGCTCAACTAGAAAACCGAAGCCACTTGTTTTCATAACAAAACAAACAAACCAAACCTCTAGTTTTTGTAAGCTCAACTAGGAAATAGAAACTTTAGTTTTCTAAGGCTCACTAGCAACCACTCTTGTTTTTCTAAAGCACAACAAGGAACTCTATCTACTCTAAGAAAACAACCTTGCTTGTTACAAATTCAACCAAGAGTATAATAGATTTAAGCTCACACAAATCAAAAAATGTGATAGCAAGTAAATAGCTCAAATGGGTTAGAAATGTACTAATAATAGAAAAAAGTGAATAGCAAATTTAGGAAAGGTCTCTCTTACTTCTCTTCTGTCCTGGGACGTCTATTTATCGCCACTTGAAAGAATATAGTCGTCGAAAGCCTCAAAGTAGTTGTTGTGAAAGAGTAAAGAATTCTGATTTAATTGACGTCAACCTTTACTACATGCGTAGCCACCATCTATGTGCATAGTTACTTCATGCTTCAATGTTCTACGTGCATTGATATCAATTCTACGTGTGTTGTAAGAACTCTGATATTCACAGCCTTATGATTGTAAGTGAAATATTCGGTCCCAATACGCAATGGAATAGCAATCCAAGAGGGGGTGAATTGGATTTCTAGAAAGTTAAAAACTTTGTTGAAAATATTTTGCAAACTAAAACAAATAACAAAGTTTCTTTCAAACTGAAAGCAAAGAGTAAATGCGGAAGCAACTAAAGATCCAATCCACACTCAACAATAATATGAATCAAATGTGAAATAATGGAAACCAAGGATCTCAACACATTGGACTACAATGCTCTCATTGATTCTCTGATAAATTATGGGATCATTCTTCGATCTAGAGAGAGTGATAAACAAAGAAAAAGTATTAAAGGCTCAAACACATATTCAATGTGAAGAAGAAAATGGAGAAGAATCAATCTCGAAAGATGAGGAAGATGAAGAACTGCAATACTACTCCAAAAATCTCTCCAAATGCAAAAGTTTGATGAGGAACCAGATGAGAGAAAGAGAAAAGAAAGCAAGAAAGAAGAAGAGGAGAGAAAATAACTCTTCTTTAAGTAGCAATGAAGATGATCGACCAAGATATTTGTGCTTAACGGCACATTAGGTATTTCTTATTCTAAAATTTTTCCTTTCATTTTCTTGCCCTTTAATTTTCTTTAATGTTTTTATTTGCATTATTTTGGAGATTATGATGACTTTGTTATGTCATATGCACGGTTTAGAAATAGATAGGGGGAGAGAATTTCTTTTTAATAAATGCATAAATTGATTTTGAAAGAGGGAGTAAAAACTTGTTGATTGTTGTAATTTTTTTTTGATGATTACAAAAAGGGGGAGAGAAGTATTGAATGAATTTGAATTATTTTTTGCATGTTTCTAACCTCTTGACAAGGATAAAATTCTTGATAAAATTTGTTGTCCTTGATGTAGCATTAAAATTCATAGAGGTTTTGTTATCATAAAAAAAAGGGAGATTGTTGAACAAATAGAGGTTCACATTTGGATCCTTTTATGTTTGATGCTGAACAAAACTTGGGAAGAGCAGAAATACCAAAAGACAAATTTCAAGAGTTACTCGAACAAGAAACATAGTTACTAGAGTGAGTTCAAGTTCTATAAAGCCATTGAGTGTTAAAGTCACTCGAGCAAGATGAAAGTTACTCGAGTGACAAAAAAAGTTACTCGAGTAAATGCTTAAACCAGAAGATACATTGATTTGGAATTTAGAAATTGTTACTCGAGCAAATGGGCATTAATGAGAAGCAAGATATGAGGCAATCAAGTCTGAAATGAAAAGATTCTGAAGATATCAATTACCAAGGGTCATATGTGACAATTACTCGAATAAGGAAATATGTTACTTGAGTAAGTCAAGGTTGATAATGGGCATTTGCAACTGGAGTTGGAGTTACTCGAGTAGACCAAAAAATTACTTAAGTAAGAGCTGGAAAATAAAACTAAATCAGATTGATTTCACATTCCAACCGCTACAAATCAACACACAATTGCTAGAAATAATTGGAAAGATATAAATACATTCCAGAATGTGGCAGGAGACAAAAGACAACACTTCCATACTCATTTTAAACTTACTCCTAGCATCAATAACAGATTTTGTAATACAAGTGTTCTTGTGCTTATTTTTTATTTCAATTATTTATGTCCATTGTATTAAATTCGTTTGGTGAGCAATCTATTGTTACAAACACAGATTTTGTGAGGTTGGGATCAAGGGTAAATCCTAGGCTTGGTTTATTCTTGAATCAGAATTAAGTATTGTAAGAGTTCTCACTTAACTTGAAAGTGAATGTGGCTTTGGATGTGTTGAACCGGAAATCAACCTCTTTGTAGTTAACCTTGTTGGATTTAGCCGTAATCAATTATTGAGATATCGTGTATTAGAAAAATCCTAAGTAAAAAACTTAAATAATTGACGTAGGCAAAATTGACTGAACCACTCTAAATTATTGTGTTCATTATTTTCTCTTCTCAACACCATAACTCCATCAAAGCAAGACACAAATTTTTACAACACTCTCTTCCTCTGAAACTAGCATGAATGTAATTCCTTATTTTACACATAATAATGAGATCACACTCGTCCTCCCACCAAAGAGCTAATCCTCCACCTGTACTTCCAGGTTCCATATAACACTTCCTTTGGAATGGCAATTTCATTCTTATTACCTCTATAGCCTCCTCTGACATCCTTGTTTCCATAAGGAAGACTGTTTTTGAGTGCTTGCTCTGTATAATCTCCCAGAGTTTATGAACTATCAAGGAGTAACTGAGTCCTTGACAGTTCAACTTAAGATCATTATGGCGACTTGGGAGGCATTTGGGCTACCTGTCCTGCCCTTCCTTCTTGTACTCCATTAAAATTTTCTCTTGACCCTTCTACTAAAGCTATTTGAGAGACTGACGTCTGACCTGCTCCTCCTTCTACTGTCAACCCTTTCCTTTTGCCTCTAGTTGTTCTTTTCAACGAGATCAATCTTTTGGTGGTTTTACTTGGTCTCCTCCTATACCCTAAGCTCATCTGGCATGTACCTAAATAAAACTCGTCCTCTGAATGCATTCCTTCAGCCCATGAACCATTATTAACTTCCTCACCCAGTTCTAGAGCCGTGACCCTCATCTCAGACAGGCTTTCAATTAATAATTCTTCCACCTGACCCCTTTTCTCCATCTCCTCGAACTGGCCCTTCTTTTCTTTTGGGCTCTCTCCTCTTTCAACTTGGTTCGGTTACCCAAATACACCCATTGAGCCTTGTTTTCCAAACTGGGAGGAAAAACTGACACCTTCTGGATCCTTGGTGGTAGATTAGTTTTACACCGTGGTCTCAACTTACACCACCTTCTCCTACGACATAGCCTAATCTGGCAACATCATTTTGCTCCCTAGTGTTCTCAACTGCTCCTCTGACATCTCCATGTCTCTTTGACAATTCCCTGTGGCCATAACCTCGAGCCCAGTGCTAGTTCCTACTTCCCAACTTTTGTCAGAGTGTGGCACATCTCCCAAGGCTTCACTTCATCATTCCCTTCTAGCTCTGTCCCCTGCTCCATTAGACACTTTGTTAACAGTCTCCCATCTCAGCCAAAGTCTGTAAAGACCATCGTTCATCGACAAGCCCGCCTGCATTATGGTAAATCGTTGTTCATATTCCTTCTTTTGATGTCCGATTAAGCCGAAAAAATAGCAAAAATCTGGTAATCTTTCATACGACACGTCCAATCTATCTATCCCTCCTCCATCGTTCTTGGCGCTAAGCCAGAGTTTGAGTGGCCTTGTGATGTCCAAATTAACTTGTATCCTTATTGTAGCACCTCTCTAGCATGACAACAATCACTCATCTAGTTCCGGACAAGACCCAAATGAAAGTGTTGGTTTTAATAAGAAATGACAATTGTGAATTGAATTTTTAATAAATTAAAAAATTTGTTGAAAATTTTTGTAAATTAAACTAAATAACAAAATTTAAAATAAGTAAAATCAAACTTAAATGCGGAATCAATAAACCATCAATTCACAAATATAAAAGAAAGTAAATAGAGTAGGGAGAGAGAAAACAAAACCTCAATTTATAGTAGTTCGGTTTTTTTTACCTACGTCTACTCATTGAGATCCACTCAAGAATTTCAATCAATTATCTCCTCACTTTCGGGTGGAGGAAAACTGTTTACACCACTTATTTTTGCGGGCTCAATAAGCAAACTTTTACACTTTGTTTTATGGACCAAACAAGAAAACCAAACCTCTATTTTTTGTGGGCTTAACTAAGAAACCATTCACCTCTAGTTTTCTAAAGTTCACTAGCAACTACATTTATTTTTCTAAAGCACAACAAGAAAATCTATCTACCCCAAACAAACAACATTGCTTGTCACACATTTAACTTAAGTGTATAGTAGATTAAAGCTCACTCAAACCCAACAGTAAGATAGTAAGTAAATAGCTCAAATGTGTTAGAAATGTTGAAGTGAGAGATAGAATGATTAACAATTCTTGACAAGGGTATCTCTTTTTTTTTTTCTTTTGTCCAGGGACGTCTATTTATAGATGCTCTTGAAGATATAGTCGTTGGAGTCTCAGAGTAGCCGTTGTGAGATAATGAAACATTTTATTTTAAATGACGTCACCTTGTACAACGTGCATTGTATCTCTGTTTACGTGCGTTGTACTTTGTACCATTGAGTTATGCGTGACTTGATAACAATTCAATGCGCCTTGCAAGACCTCTAGTAGCCATGACCTTGAATTGATTGTCATTAACATGCATTGTACCACCTTCAATATGCGTTCATCATAACTCAACATGACTTGTGGCTTGTTCAACATGTGTTGTTCTTCCTTCCAAAATATGCACATTTCACCCAGTGAATCTTCAATGTGACTTGTACCTCATGCAACGTATGTTGTAGACTTCATCTCAAGATCGTACCCTTAATCCACGTTAGCGTGTCAGAGAATATTCAAATTCAAACGCCGAGGAGCATCTTGGCTTTGTCCTCATTCGACTCCGTGAACATGCATTGAACCGTTTGTAACGTGCGTTGAGCATTTCTTCAAAGGTTACATATTTTGCTCTACAACGCAGCTTGTCCCATTCAGTAAGTCCAATAACGTGCCTTGTAGCTTGTGTAACGTGCATTGATGATCATCTAATACTTTTCACTTTTTGAATGAATGATCTATGCGCCTTGTATTGAGTGTAATGCACATTAATGCCATTTTCGTCATGATCAACATGACTTGCATGGGCATAACATGCTTTGTATCAAGATATCAGCAAGTCTGCAACTTAGCACATCTTTTATGGATGTTTTGTAATCATCATCATCAAAACCGAAGTCAACACCAAACAACATACCCAATGTGGTGGCATTCTTGGGGTTAATCTGATCCAGCGGAAGGTCATGTATATGGATCCAACACTTTGTGCTTCTAAAATCAACTTCCTTAAGCAGTATATTGGTAGGTCAATCCTTCATAATAAGCCAGCTAGAAGTAATGAGCCATGGTGCTCATTAGAGGACCTTGTATCTGTCATAGGAATGCTGAAAAATGAACTCAAAAATGTTAGCATCAAGCCTCAAAATGGTGAAATCCCTTCTCAACCTTTAGGCCTTCTCCATGATAGTTTTGACAACCTTTGCATTATAGTTCCTTTCAGAGATGATTTTGTCGATGAGGGACACCTCTTGTTCCCCCTACTTCCTCATAGATCTTTTAAGCTCCACAACTTGATCATCCTGGTCAGGAATCCCTTGTGTTCTGTTCAATAGGTCACACCTTACATACTAATAATCCATTATGTTGCTTGCTCTCATTAGTGCCCTTCCCAGTGAGAAAGAAAGATGTTCTCCTAAATGAAAATAGGCTAAAAGCTTTAATCTCACTTTGTGGTGATTCGAGGCAATACTGCTCTAAATCTTGAAGATTTCATCCCACCAACCCTCATAAATGCGTCCATAATAATTCATTTGCTTCCTTTCCCTTTCTGCTCTAACCACATTAAATGCAAATCCCCCTAGACTATAGATCAAAACTAAAATTCAAAAAATTGATGAAAAGGAACATAGGAGGAGAAAATTTGAGATCCAACTCGAACAAGACTTAGACACACTCCAGCGAGGGAGACGCACTCCAGTGAGGGAGACCAATGAAAAAGTCTTAATGGTTAGTTTTGAAAGAATAAGTAAATGCCTTAGAGCATCTCCAATGGTGCTCTTTATTATAAAGTGTAATTTTAGTATAAATAAAGAGTATATTTACTTATATAGAGTAAAAAAAAGTTGTTCTCCAATGGAACTCTTTAAAATTTATCATAAGAAAATCAATTTTTAATTATTTTACATCTCTTTTTATATTTATATTTTTATTTATTATATTTTCAACTAATAGAACTAAACTATCATTAATGTCATATAATATAAAGAGTGTGTATGACTCTCTACAACTAGCTAGTGAAAAACACTTTTTATCTTCTTTTCAAAGATAAAGAGTGTGATAAAAAGAGCATTGAAGTTATAATTTGGACAAAAATTCTTTCTTACAGATAAAAATACCAATATAAATAGAGCATTGGGGATGCTTTTACTTTATTGTTCAACTGTACTGGCAGCCACATTTAATTGAGGTGGGTATTGCTCTTTGTCGTGTACTTTTGCAACATCTTGTCTCTTATTGATGTTGTTGTAGTAATACATGAACCTATCTCCTTTATTTGTCTTTGCCAACCAAAAGTAGTGCCAACCAAAAATATATGGTTACTTGATTCTTCATGTGCCTTTCTTTTTCTATGCCATTAAATCATCATGACTCTTCCATGCTATTGTTCCCTCAAATTCGCAATAGGAATGGAAAGGATGAATGGATGGATGATGGGTTACGAACACCTTGAATTGCCTTCAAATTTACAAGAGCAAAATCAAAATGAGTCCGGTTGGTCCTCGAATGACTCTCCGACGCTCAAGTTAGCGTTTAGTTCGGCAGAACTTTAAGTGTAAATTATGGGTGTAGAGAATATCCCTTTTAAATGTGACGGTGACTCTTATTTATAGAGGAATAGTTGTGGCATGTATGTAATTTCTGCAAAAGTGGCCTCCTTTGTAGGCTTCCAAATTCATTTAATCGAGTTGGGCCTAAGTCCATGTTACACCAATTACTCTTCACTCTTACCTTCAGGTGTCCCAGAGATAAGAGTAGAATGCTTTTTATTATTGAGCTCCACCTTAGCAATCAACTTTCTTCTCGTCATTACGGAATTTTGGTAGTTGAGACCATTCATGGTCTATTCCTGACTTCAAGGATTGTTTGGGAAATTTTCCAAAACTATAATGATTTGTTAGGACTTTTATCAGCTAAATTCTTTCCGTAGGGACTTATTGCATCATTTAAACAGAAATTGGGGACTGAAGCTGATGTTTGTCGAGTTGACTCAGTGCATGACTTGGGACCGTCTATCTTCACAGATTTTGTTTTCCTTTTTTAATTCGAAAATCTTCCAAATCAAATTTCCTTCTCTAATTTGAATTTCCCTTTCTTTTTAATTTATTTATCTTCCATATAAGGGTTTCAACCCTAGCACTATTTAATTCCATCCACCTCCATTTTTTTTGTAATCTCTTGTGGTCGCTCATTATCTTCCTCTTATTTCAAAAAACTACAGTCAAACCTTTATGTTTTTAGGTGAAAGTCTCCCCGGTCCTTCTTCTCTTTTGTGCAATTTTTTTAGAATATTCGAGTGTTATTATTTTTTTTTTTTTGCTGCCTTGCAGATTTCTAGATGTGGTGGTGAGAGATCATGAGAGGAATTGAGAATGGTGTTGTCTAGCCCTAAAGTCAACCGAAAACAATGTGTTATGCAACACCATTCGAAATTTCAACATAAGATGCAACTACAAGAGCTGATGTGCGGCTTGTGTCCCTGAGCAAAAGAATTGAGAATGGTTTTTTGTGTAGCCTTAAAAGCCAACTGAAATCAAGGTTACATAGAACCCATTCGAAATTTCAACAAAAAATCTCAATTAGAAGAGCTAGCAGGTGCCTAGTGCAGGTTCATGGAAGTGATGGTTGGGGGAGAAGAAGAACTAACAATGGCATCTTATTTTTCCTTAAAGCCAACCGAAACAAAGATTTAAATAAGATTTCATTTGGAATACCAATAATCAAGATGTCCAGAAGAGCTAATTCGCTTCTGCTGCCCGGTGAAAGCATTGCAACCCCTAAATCGAAGAAATGAGAGTGGTGTTGTTGTTAACCTTAATTCAGGGTTGAATGCAGTACCACTAGGACTTACAACAAATAAAATCAATGCGGGTATTGAAAAACTTGAGAGTGGTTCTGTGTTTAGCCTTAATTAAGGGTTGAATGCGACACCACTCAGAATTACATTGCCTTGCTGTAGACCTGGGACTGGAGAATTAAGAATGGTGTTGTAGGTAGCTTATGCCAACCAAAATAAAGGTTACATAACACACCATTCAAAATTTAATTAGAAACTTTGACGAGATGAGATATCTGGTTGATGCGCAACCCTCTGTTCAAAGTTGTTGGTTCGAATATTATATCCTCATGTTTCGGAGGTTTAACCCATATATGAGTTTAAACATATATTGTGGCATATTCATACCAACAAGCCCATTTGCCTCAGAGGTAGTGCGATGTTACCCCCCTTATCCGACCAAGGTTCAATTCTTCCTATCCTAACTTTTCGGCTAATTTATCTATTAAACGACCGAGTGGTTGCATGATCTAAATAGCATGTCGTTTTGCGTTGGTCTAAAAATTCAACAAAAATAACTCAAAAGTGGCAGAATGCAGTTTCGAACCTTAGACCTAATGCCACAAGAATGGGAGCCTGAACCACCTGAACTGATCACCTTCTTTACTTAGGAACAAAAACATATTTTTAAGACTTGATCTCAAGGCAAATGCAACACAACTGGACGTCACTTTTGTTTTAACAGAACTTTTTTCTTACTCATTTCTCAGGCCTCTGGACATTCTTTGGAGATCATGACATGCCTAGTTCGAGATCCATTTTTACTAGCTTAGATGTTAGACTGCCTCATTCAGAGATTGTCTTAGCTAGCTCAAAGCTTGTGTTGCCTACTTCAATGCCTACCTTGGATAATCAGATTTCAACTCTAGATGAGGTATATAAGGATTCTACCAAGAGAGTTCTTTCAGTTCCTTTAGACCTAATGCTCACTTCTTTGGATGATGTAGCCCCAGCTTTGGAGGAACCTTGCAAGAATTTAGTTGTTGACTAGTCATTTTGGATTTTTCTAGACTCACAATTTAGTTCTTTTTCATGGTGTTACTCTTAATGCTTTGGTTTAGGCTTGTCACTATTGCTCTCCAATCACTAAATCAAAATTTATTTTTTGAGTTAATTATTTTTTATTATTATAATAATAATAATGATTTTATTTTTCACCATGCTGGTGCATGTGCTCATTCTCTTCTCTGAGCGTTTTGTATGGCTATGTTGTGTTGTTCGACTTGATTGATTCACGATTATTTTACGTGTGCGTTCATGAAAAATCTTTGTTTGTCACACGTCTTAACGGTTTTTTTCGTGTTCTTGCAATAAATCACGATGATTTTCCTCATGCATTCGTGATAAATCTTTGTGTATCACACGTCTGAGCGGTATTTTTTTGTTCTTGTATTAAATGACGATGATTTTCTGTGTGCGCTCGTGACAACTCTTTGCTTGTCACACGTCTTAAAAGTCTTTTTGTGTTCTTGCATAATTATCCTTGTCAACTTGCTTTCCACGTGCGTTCATGGCGAGCTTTTGCTTTGCCACACGTCTTGACGGTTTGTTGTGTTTTGCATGCTTTTGTGATGATTTTTTTAGTTTCTCCCAAATTTTATACTCATCATATGTTTTTAGCAAACGATCTTGGTTGTGGGGTGGAGCCTATACTTTTATCTCATTCTAAGCATATGTTTGACTCATCCACTCCTTTCTTTTTGTATACATATTTATAAATCTTGAGACTTCTTCCTCTGATCAATATAGGGTGGAGTATATATATGTGATCTCATAATGGTAAAAAGTGACGCACGAGTACATGGAATGACACATGATGTATGCAAGTGTAATGTTTATGCAGAATAGTAAAGGAATAACAAAGATTCATAATGGTTTGACCTTAAGGTAGATGACAACAAGTATTTTCCATTCCACTTGGTGAAATAATTTGAGACCACAATGAGAAATTTTCTCTCCAAACACCATTTGACTAGTGGATTTGTTTTTGGAGTTTTGAGATTATTGCATTGACTATAGGGGTGTGTCTTTGTCATTTGTAATGCTTCTTTCTTTGAGGCGTCTTCCTTCATTATTTTCTGGAAAAATCATACTCGAAGCATCCTTGTAGATAATGCTCTATATCCCAAACGTTGTGCATAGATTTTATCACGTGTCTCTGTGATTGCCAACTTGGCTCCCTTGAGGCCCAAACACTTTGGTATAAGTATTGAAAAAGCACACCTATAAAGTACTCTGTTGACTGGAGAAAACCTTTCTCCCTGAACTCTCATCTTCTTGGATTCTATAGGGTTCGATAAAGTTCCTCAGTCATCAAATGTTTGTTCACTAGGGTATTCAAATCTTCCACCCCTTATTTAGTGTCTAAAATTTCTCTCTCTTCGATAGTGGTCTTTCAAGGACTTCAGCCTTTACTGCTCGTGCCTTTGTATCCTTTGAAGGAGCTTTCTCAAGCGTTGAGATATAGTTGCCTCTATTGCTTCATACTCCTCTTGAAGTTGTTGCATTACCAGTTGTGAGTAGTTGTGAGCCACCAAATTTGTAGCTTGTAATTGTCTTGGTAATTTCATTCCAGCCATTAGACCTCCAATGTTTCTAGAACTTGGAAATGAAATCTAATGGAGTATTTCAACACGTCTTCACGATGGTCCATTTTGTTCATCTTCTTCTTTACTCATTATTGTTTGGTTCTTCTTGTGTACTTCTCATTTTTCTTTTTCTATCATCCTTCCATCCAACTATCTTCATCATCTCTATTTGCCTTATATGTTGGTTGGCACGACTAAATAAATTAGATAATGATTTGGTTTAATTAAGAGATAAGGATTATTGGAGCTGAATGGATCGAGTTCCTTAGAGCATTGTTACTATGGCAACACTTGGCTGCAACTTATGGATCTTCGAGGTTGCATTCTTGAACCGATCAATGAATTGCTTCAAACTTTCCCATTCTTCTTGCCTCACACTTAGTAAGTAAGTGGCATCCTTCTTCCTCTTGCTATTGATGATGAATGTGTTAATGAAGTCATTCTTTAGTTGGTTGAAACATGAGATAGATGCTTCCTTCAGTGCATATAAATAATCCTGAGTGACATCCTTTAGTGTGATTGATAATACAAGGCACATGATTGTGCCATCCCACCGTGTATGGCACGATGGACTCATAGTTTTGTATGTACTCGTGCGAATCTTATTTTTCAAATAAGGTAGGGAGCTGAGGCATCTTGAAATTTAGGGGAATGAGCTTTCCCATAATCTCCTTGGTGAAAGGGATTTCCTATTCCTGTTGCTTTTCTTCTTCAAGTACTAACTTATTTTGTTTCAGGATTCCATCGACTATCTTCTAGATCTCTGCCATATCCATTGCACATGCATTGGACTGGTTATTTAGCTTTGCCTTTTTACAAAGAGATCTAAGAACTTTCTTGTAAGTGCTCTCTACCACTTCTTGGTATTTTTCCCGATCCTTTTGTGGATAGAACATTCGTTCTTCTCTTATGTGGACTTCATGCCTCTTTTCATGAAATTGGGGACGGACGTTAGGCTCTTGGTATTCAGGAGCTTGTGGATGAAGGTTCAAATATTGTTCTTCCTCCGGGGCCTTTTACCTTGCAGCTTCACTCCCACTCTTAGCAAATGTATGAGGAGGTGGAAGGATATTTGCCTGAGTTCTTTCCTTGAGCATAACCATTTTTCTTTTAACATTCTCCTATTTCCTCATTTTCCTCCCTCAACGCCTCATAGTCACTGAGGGATTATTGGGTTGTTGGATCCTTAAGCACCAACTCGAATGAGAATTCCTGGGGGTCTTTGGGAGTTCAAGGAACTTTTGATGTCTTGAGCACCATTATTGTCATTGTGGTCGATGACTTGGAATCTTGTCCTCAAATAATTGGAGTAACTCTATAGAAGCTCTTGAAGAGTGCTCTAGGGTAGGTTCTGAATAATGTTCTAGTGAAGGTTTTGAAGAATGCTTCATGAAGATTATGAAGAGTGTTCCATGAAGGGCTTTAAGACTGCTCTGAAAAAAGATTCCAAAGGGTGATCTCAAGAATAGTGGCTCCGAAAATAGATGGCTTTGGGAGATGGTTCTGAGCAGGGCTTCATCGGTGGATGGATTTAGAGGATGGCTTTGAGTAGGGCTCTGAAAACATATGAGCCTGGAGGATGGTTCTGGGGAGGGTTGTGAAGATGGATGACTTCGGATGATCTAAAGTAAGATCCGAATATGGATGGCTCTGAAGGTGCATGACTCTAGAGGACAGTTTTGAGTAAGCCTCCAAAGATATAGGACTTCAGAGGATGATTCAAAAGTAGGCTCCGAATGTGGATGGCCCCGGAGTATGGTTTTGAGGATGCCTTAAAGGCGTATGACTCTAGAGGATTGTTTTGAAGAAGGATCTGAAAATATAGGACTTCGAAGGTTGGTTTTAATGAGTTCCTTAGAATTGGTTCTCTGAGGTGAGTTTTGAGGAGTTCTTCGAGGTGTATTCTTATGATTCCTCCAAGGAAGGTCCTAAGGAGTTCTTCGAGGTGAGTCCTAAGGAATTCTCTAAGGCAGACCCTTAAGAGGTCCTGAGTAGTTCTTTTAGGTAAGTTCTGAAGAGGTCTCCAACGAAGACGACTCCAAGGAATGACTCTGCATAGGAATCCAAGATTTATGACTCCAAGGAAAGCTTTAAAGAAAATTCCAAAGCTGCTACAGGGAAGATTCCTAAGAATTTCTTCAAGAGCTTCTAAAAAAAACTTGCCAAGACCTACTGAGGATGGAAAAGATCAAACTCTGAATTGGTTGAAATAGGAAAGAAAGTTGGAAGAAATCAAAGATAAAAAGCTATGATCGGTTGAAAACACAACTTTTCGCTCGATCCCCACAGACGGCACCAATTGTTGTTGCCTCAAATCCACAACACGAATGAAAAGGATGAATGGATGGATGATGGGTCACGGACACCTTGAATCGCCTTCAAATATGCAAGAACAAAATCAAAATGAGGTCGGTTGGTACTCGAGGGACTCTCCGACACTCAATTTAGTGTTTAGTTTGACAGAACTTTAAGTATAAATTATGGGTCTAGAGAATGTCCCTTTAAATGTGACGGCGACTTCTATTTATAGAGGAATAGTAATGGCATGTATGTAATTTCTGCAAAAGTGGCCTCCTTTATGGCTTCCAAATTCATTTAATCGAGGTAGGCCTAGTGGGTCTAAGTCTATATTACATCAAATGCTAAGTTTATTTTGTTTCAAGATCAAGCATCATGCATTATTTTTCATATTATTTTTATAAAAACTTCTCTCTAATATTTCTTTATTCGTGGGAGGTTCTTGAAGTCATAGAGAGGGATTTTTTAAGAGGTGTTCTTAAAGGTGGATTTTTTTATTTTTTTGTTGTTATTTTTTGATTTCATATATATATATATATTGTTCTGGTTTTGGTATGAGATCATGATGGTTGTGGGAAAGTGTTATGGTGTTGGTGTGTGGAGGACGAAGAAACAAGAGTTGGTTGGAAGGAGGAGATCTAGATTTATCGTTAATGTTTTTGTGGATGCCGAACTTGCTCAAAAGTATGTTGTGGTCCAATTGGTTGTGGTGATTCACATATTGTAAGAGGTCATGGTTCAAATCTTTTGGTGGGTGTTTGTTTTTCTTGATTTTTATGTGCAGACTTTTCTAATGTGGTTAGATCATTCTCTATGGCCATGTTCATTCCCCAAACCTATATTAACCTTCTCAACCCCAGATCAGCCATTCCTTGAGTCAGTGATCCATTAATGTGACTAGTTGGCACTTTGGCTTACCAACTTTTCCACCCAAACCGGTCATACGAGATCACGCCTAAAAAAAAGTGGCTAATTGGCATTCCGCACCTACCGACTGTGCCAAAAAATCCGTCATGCAAGATTTTTCCTTTCGATAGTCTAGATCATTCCATATGTCAATTTTGACGATTAGATATTTGAGCTCACCGAAAAAATCAAAATATTGGAGCAAAATAAACCACAGTCGTCTGATCACGCCACGTGGTAGAGCCTTATTCGTTAGATTCGGTTGCACCACAGAACTTGTGAAACACAACCCACTGAATCCTAGATCGCTAGCAGTCAGATTGTGTCACATGTCCTGTCATGCACCATCATATTTGAGTCTAATGAAACCAGCCGCATCTGATCCTCTGTTGTAGTAACAATCTTATTGTTGCCCTGTCTGTATGTGATCTCGCATTTCCTAGCCCTTTGTTCTGATTGTCTGGCTCAATATTGACTGTTGGATATGGGCTTATGAATGTTTTGCTATGCCAGTTTGCACCTGACCATCTGTTTTTTCAGATTTTTGTTAATCTTTTTTGGCACGTTTTACATCTTTTGTCCACTAAATTTTCGAGTATGTCCCAGCGCATGACTATTTTTTTTGTCAAATATTTTATATTTCACCGATATAAATATATTTTTCACATGTATGTTTTCTATTATTTCAAGAATTATTGAAAATTGCACATGCCCACCTATTAGGATAGTGCATACCAAACAAGTCAAACAATTCTTATGAGACCTTTCAAGCACTCATGAGATTACTTGTGATAACCCCAAATCTTTAATCCATCATTTAGAACTTCCTCAAATATGGCAGAGATATAATTTTTATCCACAACACACTTAGACACAAGTGGCTTGTTCCTCCGATGAGCCCAACTATTAAATAATTAGTTGTCTCTCCCAGTCCCTTGTCCACTCCACTGAGCTCAAAACAACTGCTAAATTTTTCCTTTATCTTGAACACCTGGTATATTACTCTACCCTATGCACAATGGCGGATCCAGGTGGGGTTGGCCGACCGGCGGTGGAAATACTGCTACAATACCCTTATCCGCCGCCCACAAACCCCAGAATCGCCACCCCTTTTCTATAAATTTTCTTCGACACAGACAACAGAGGAAGAAGATCATGTCCTATTTTTGGAAAATTAAATATTTATTCACTGAAGATTAACGAAACTAAGAAGTGCATCCTTGCAATTTTGAAATTATAGTATTTCCCCTATGTTTATGGTTGTGGCCGCCCCATGTCTTCCAAGTTCTGGATCCGCCATTGCCTATGCACCAGCTATCTAAACACTATTCGATACGGTCTAATCAAGTCAATCTTTACACTTGCCCCCCCAATAAAAAGAAGAAAAGTACCGAAACTAAAAGAAACAGGAGCACAATCGGCAAAAGAAAGTGGTTGTTAAAAAAAGAATGATCAGCATCCGATTTATAAAATAAGGAAAATTCATTGACAAATCAAAATGTACCCTTTGCTATAAAAAAATTGTTACTGCAAAACTAAAACAAGAGAGAAAAAATTGAATTATCTAGATTGATATGCACATACAAGATTTACAAAAAAAAAGTGATTTATTGAAGCTTTGCAACAACACAAGTACAAATCTCACGAGGAAAACCACAATAACAAATTCAATTTATTGCCATAGTCATATGGACTAACATGATACATTTGATTAACAACACAAGTACAAATCTTCAAAGAATGCAACAATAACGAATTCGATTTATTTATATAGAGTTATGAACCAAAAGCATACACATGATTAACAACTCACTAAATTTTGAAGACTAAACCAGAACCCTCAAAATTCTTCTGCATAATCGAATCCAGGAGTCATTGCATTTCATTTGATAAGTAGCTTTTCCAATCTCCAATGACACCACACCTAAAGTAAGCTTGATAAGGCCATCCAACATGAGGATCCACATCATTTTTGTTCACCTCCAAGTTCTTCAGCTTTTCCAAGTCACACTTTCGCAACAACTTCTCCACTTATTCTTCCTCCATTGGTCTCCCAAGAAAAGAAGCCAGCCTCTGCACTTGCCTTACATGGTCTGTTTTCAAAACACTCAAACTTTCTCCCCAATAACCTAAGACATGGTCATGGAAAGATCCAAATGGATAACTTCCACTGCAAAACTTGTCAAATGCTTCATTTAAAGAGATCTTTTCTCTTTCATCAGGGGTCATCTTTGAGATCATGAAGTGCCATAATGACATAAAGAATCCTTAGGGTCTCAAGTAATATACATAATCTTGCAACCTCTTGAATTCTTGACAGAATCTAACAACATTTGATAAGGCACATGGGTTCGGAACAATCTAGGTGACAACATATTTGAAAGCTCTGCCAAATTTTTAGTGAAAATTTGGATTTCTAAAGACGACATAAGCTCATTGGGGTGTTTCTCAATAAAAGGGTCATACTCATCATCGTCCAGGTTGAAAATGCAGGGTATAATAGCTTTCAACCAAGTGGTTCTTGTCTTCATAGATGAAGCTAATATCAGATCATCATCACATGCTTTGAAGTTTAATTTTGCTGCTAAGACCCCTCCAAGTCACACTTTCGCAACAACTTCTCCACTTCCTCTTCCTCCTCCATTGGCCTCCCGACAAAAGAAGCCAGCCTTTGCACTGTCCTTATGGGGTCTATCTGTAAGAGTAGTTTGTGTTGTGTGGGGTTTGTCCCACATTGGAGAAAAGATGACTTCAACATTTGTTTAAATGTTGGTGGACTTTTATTTTTTATTTTTGTTGAAACATTGGGGCTATAAGATCAGTGGTGCACCATGACATCCCAACTAGGTTGGCACCCCATTAGCACCTGCATCACTTTCCCGAGCACCCAGATATTATTAATAGAAAAAGAAAATCATTACAAAGAAGATCCAAATCAGGGATTACATGAAATGGTAAGTTTCCCTGGAGGAGAAATCCTCATAAACCAGATGGCTACAAAAATCAGGAAAAGAATGCCACCAATGTAAACACGGGTTCCTTGCACCAAAATTAGCAAGTTTGTCTGCAACCCTATTGCCCTCCCTATAAATGTGAGACACCACAATAGTCATATTAGAAAGCCTGCTTAGACAATCTGCCCAATCTAATCTACAACACCAAGGCACATCAGAAGTCTTCGTCTTAAACAAATTCACCATATACATGGAATCACTCTCTAGCCAGATCTGTTGCCAGCCATAATCTAATGCTTTCTGGATAGCAAAGATAGTCACCTTTAA
>CAODLS010523063.1:0-18791 GCA_948243855.1 Flueggea neowawraea
TTACGTGATGATCACCACACAATTAATCCAAAGAAGCAATCAAGGCATATAAACAAGACTTATATTTTCATTTCCAAATCTTATCATCCTACAATCATCACAAACATCATAAGAATTTCACCACAAAATCATGATTTAAAGGATGAAATTAGATAAATTCTTTCTTGAATTAATGTGTAAATTTAGCATACATCAAACTCCCCCACATTTACTCATTTGCTTGTCCTCAAGCAAACCGAATCAAAACCGAAGGATAATAATACAATTCAAATCAAAGAGGCAAAATAATTCCTATACTATGCAAGTATGCAAATAAAATGATTAAGAGAGGAAAGGCAATGCTATTCATTATTTATAAAACATCAAATATTGGCATTAAGAAGTTGCAATTTCAAGAGTTTATCTATTAAATCCCCTAATCTATTGGCATCAATAAGGCTTATCTCCCTCGTTGCTAAGTTTAAAACACAATTTCCTTTTGTTTTTGGAGCAAACTTGGTTTCATTCATCAACTTTTTACAAACAAGTGCTTTCTTTCACAATTCATTCCATTGCACTATCATTTTGCTTGCTTCTCTCTTATTTTTGGGTGCTACAAACGTAATCAACGAATTAAGGGTCCTTGTGTAAAAAAACTTATTTATGATTTCTCGGGTGTACTAATATTTTCCATCTCAAGGTTAGGACCCCATTCACTTGTCCTCGTTTAGGTTCACCCTCAAAGAGAGATTTTTTCACCATTTTAAACACAATAAGCACAACTCATCCAAATAAATACCAAGTCTACTCCAAAAGTTTTTAAATAAAACTCAATCATTTAAGCATATTAGCTTAAAAACAACTTAGCAACAAGCTTATAAGCCTCTTTTATGCCCCCACAAATAGACTAAAGTAGTTGATAAAGAAACTCTCAACTTTGCAACCTAAAAATGTCAAATTACAAAAACAAATTTCAACAAATAGCATGCATTCATCAATTAATCATGTTAAAAGAATACTAACACACTACAAAAATCCTCCAACCAATTCAATTAAAATTATATTCTTTACAAATTTGATGCTTTCTAAAAACAAGTTCAAGCATAATTCAAGCAAAAATTTCAAGCATTTTTGACAAAAATGAGCTAAACAAGGCATATAAACACAATGAGCTAAACAAGGCATATAAACACAATTAATCCAAAGAAGCAATCAATAGTCCCTCCCCCACACGTAATATAAACATTATCCTCAATGTTCAAAAATATAAGTCTGAATCAAACTAAACAATCACAAGACATGAGGACAAGTTCCATGGCAACAATAAAGTATAAAGTAAAAGGATAAGGTTTAGAAAGCTTCTATAATTGTCGCTTGCTCGTCATTGCTTTGTTTTGAATGCTCAACTCCCTTATCGGCATGAAACCTACAAAGGTTAGAGAAGACACAAAACATATGAATGCTAGAGGTGGTGAGGTGTATGACATGAATGCATTTACAAATAATCCTCTCCAACCATTTTTGGCATAGACATGCAAAACAAAATAATAAACGTGGTTCTACACTTCAAAGGCCTCAAACATTTCCTATAAACAATAATGTGTTTATGATTATACAAAATGATGTCTATAGGACCGAATGAATGAACTTTAGAAATCATAAAAGCACCACACATTGAACGTTTGGGGTTATAAAGAAAATGATTCTTGGGTGAAAAAAATAAACATGTTGTCCGTCAACAAACTCACCCCTTAAAATGCAATCACTCTCTTTCCTTTTGGATTTTGCATTTTTTCTCTCAACCCCTTTCTTTTCTTCTCTCTTTTTTGCACTAGATTGCTCATTAAGCTCTACTTCCTTTTGACACACTAGAGATTTATCCTTAGAGATCATGCAACATATTTCTAAATAACGCACCCTATTTTTATCATGATCAAGCAATTGAGTATTCACATTTAGAATTATGAAACTCTTCACATGCACTCCTCACTCTAAAGATTATGCTTCTCTTAGTCAAATCAATGCAAACCGCACCGGTTGCTAAGAAAGGTCTCCCAAGTATGATGGGGGTATCATAAGCATCATCCATCTCTGAAA
The DNA here is from genome assembly GCA_948243855.1 of Flueggea neowawraea. Taxonomy (NCBI): domain Eukaryota; kingdom Viridiplantae; phylum Streptophyta; class Magnoliopsida; order Malpighiales; family Phyllanthaceae; genus Flueggea; species Flueggea neowawraea. The sequence continues at coordinate 2,077 of CAODLS010523063.1, forward strand.
CATAAAAATCGGAGGGAAAGAAGAACTTACCTACTTTCACCAAGATGTTTTCCACAACTCCAAGCGGTTGCTTGATGGATCGATCTGTAAGTTAGAGTTTGACGGTTATAGGTGTTAGCTCTCCAATCCCTATTCTTATAGATGGATGAAGGCATTAGGTTGATCGATGCACTCAAGTCACACAAAGAATCCACATTTGATAATTTACCAAAGGTGCATGGAATGATAAAGCTTTTAGGATCCTTGAGCTTTCGAGGCCATTTGTTCAATAAAACCACACTACACTCCTCGGTGAGTGCCACCATAGCATATTCCTCTAACCTCTTCTTGTTGGCCACGAGGTCCTTTAGGAATTTAGCATAATTTGGCATTTGAGAAATTGCCTCCAAGAATGGTATGTTCAACTCCAACTTCTTGAACATCTCAAGGAGCTTCGTAAAATTGTCATCTTTGGTTTGAGCTTTGAGTCTTTGGGGAAATGGGATAGGTGGGACATAAGGCTTGACTTCTTCTTGGTGAGTAGGTTTTCTTGAAATATTTCCTTATGTTTTTCATAATTCTTCCTTTCAAGTACCACATTTTCACCATTCTCCCCACACTTGGCTCCTCAAGCTCTCTACCATTTCTCAAAGTAATTACCATCACACTCTCTTTTGGGTTGACTTGGGAGATACTTGGTAGATTTCCCTTTTCCCTATTCGACATAGCCTTAGCCATTTGCCCAACTTGCCTCTCAAGATTTTGGATAGTAGCTTATTGGTTTTGGATAATTTGCTCCACCTTGGCATCCTAGCTTTTATCTTGAACATAAATTGCATAAACATATCTTCCAAGGCTGGCTTGTTGGCTTGGTTTTCTTGTTGGGGTAGTGGTTGGGGTTAAGCTTAGCTGGGAGGTTAGAAGGTTAGTCTTGGTTAGTATCTCAGGAATCTCATAGGTTTATGTGGGTTTGAGGAGGTGTTTGGATCCTTCCAAGAGAAATTGGGTGGTTTCTCCAACCTGGATTGTAGGTATTGAAATATGGATCATTTCTAGGTTGAACATTTGGGAATCCCCCACAAAATTCACATCCTCATAACCAACTCCTTCACCCGCTCCTTGGGTCATCCCACAATTCATCTCATCATGTCCCAACACTCCACAATAAGCAATTTCTCATTCACCAATGCATTCTTTCTAAGCAACAAATTCATCTCCCTAGACAATTCATCAACCATTGAAGCTAATTCGGGAGAAGTGGAAGTATTTAGCTCATGCATGCTCGCTCTTCGGTCCCTAATTGTTTTTTTGCTGTGAATTTGTTGCCAACATTTCATAAATGTCATAAACCTCCTCGGCGGTCTTTTCTCCAAAGTAGCCACATGAAACCGTGTCCACCAAGGTTTGCCCATGCATGGTGAGTCCATCATAGAAAAATTGGGTAAGCAATGCCGAAGAGAATTGGTGGTGAGGGTATTGAGTGGGAAGCATCTTGAAGCGCTCTCATGCCTCATGAAAGGGTTCTCCCTCCAATTGTGAGAAAGAGCAAATCTTGCTCCTTAATTCCACCGTGTTTTGAGGAGTATAATATTTCATAATGAACTTGTCATATATCTCCTCCCAAGAGCCAAAAGAACCTTCCGGTAAGTTGATCAATCAAGACTTAGTCCGATCATTCAAAGTGTATGGAAAGCATCTCATCCTTAAGTCATCTTCAACCAAACCTTGTAAATGGAATGTTTGGATGGTGGTGTAGAACTCTTTTAAGAAGGTCAATGGATCCTCCGATGGCAAGCCATGAAATGATGGTAACATGGTGAAGTGAATGCTCTTCAACTCATAGTTCCTTGCCGCAATGCTCAATCTAATGCAAGAAGGAGATACCCCAATGATCGGCCTTTGTATCTCCCTCAACCCGCCATTTGGTGCCCATTACCACCTCCTTAAGCTTGCTCAACTCTAGCATCCTCAACCTTTCCTCGAGGTCTAGCTATCCCTTCCATCCTTGCTCTTCTTTGATTGGCTCGGTTTGCCCTCAAAATTCTTTTTATCTCGGGGATCAAAGAGATAACTTCTTGATTTTCCAAGCTTCTAGTGCGTCTCAAAAGCATAAATACCTATAAGTGCAAAAGAAATAACAAATAAGTAAAATAAATAAAATTAAAAATGACCACAAAAATACGTCGTTCCCCGGCAACGATGCCAAAAATTTGATCGACCTCTAGCAAGCATACTAGAATCGATTGTAGTAATAAAAAACTTAGTAGTATCCTAGGGTGTCGAATCCACAGGGAATGTGTCTAATTGTGGTCAATTAAAAAGACAAAAGCAATTAAAAGCATCAAGTTGTTGTTTTTGAGGTTTTAGAAATAAAAACAAGCAATAAAATAAGCATAAGAAATTCAATAATGAGAAAACATTAGGGCTTTCGAGATAAAACTAAGGATTTACTTGCTTTCATGGATGATTATTGTTATGGGTTTTGAGTTTTTAATGTTATATCTATTGTTTCGATGCTTTAATTGTTAAATTTATGGTTGGTGATGATTCTATGACTTGTTATTGATTGAATGATGTTGATATTCGTGATCTCAATGTTGTTTTTGACACACCTAAGTGATGAATTGAGATATGGAGCTTAGGTTAGGTTACAAACATAGAACTTGTATAATTTTAGGATATAAATATACCTATGCTTATAAGGCGTTCGATGAAATTCCCCAATGATTCTAATGGGCCTAATTTGACTAGGTGAGGCCGAAAAGACCCACCTAGAGAGTGTAGGCACTACTTGAGTGACCTTGAGAGAGGCCTTGTGTGATATTTGTGGAGAGAACACTCACACCCATTTGTTAAAACCCATTTTCATTCATTTAAGATACTCCTAAGGTTTTTATTACTACAATCGTAGGAGATGTCAAGCATAAAACAATAAAATGAAACCTTAAACATGTTTCTAAACAAATAAAAGAAGATAAAAAGATAGAATAAAGCTTCTCTTGATGGTTGATGAAGCCCTCTTTCAATCATCTTCTATCTCTTCTTTGAATCTTCCTTGGAGAATGAGTAAGAGAATGATTCTCTCTTTCTTGAATTTGTGTGTCCAAGGTTGCCAAAAATGATGTAAGAGATGTCTATTTATAGTGCTTTAGGTCCTCCACAAATCATAGGAATATTCTCCAAGAGATGCCCTTAATTGTGCCTTGGGTCCACACCAATTTCTCTCTCTTCCATCACTTATTTGGTTACCCAAGGTGCCACGGCCGTGGTGCTTGGAGTGCCACGACCATGGTGCTTTTCGTCAAAGGAAATGGCACAAAATTTGGGTGCCACGGCCGTGGGGTTTGATCACCACGACCGTGGCCTTTTCGTCAAGCCCTTTGGTGTTGAATTTTGGGTGCCATGGTCATGGCACTTGGCCACCACGGCCGTGACACTTCTTGTCATGAACCGTTCCCGAACCGTAACCGGTGTACAAGCCTCAGAGTACTCAAAAACTCTACCCAATTATTCTTTTTAATAATTATCCAATTTTGGCAAACATTTAAGTTTCATAAATTATAACTAAAGTGTTATAAATCAAAATAATAAGAATATAAATAAATATATATATATATACACATACACATTCTTTCAAATAATTATACAAATAAAACCAAATGGTGAAACCCAAATAGTGAAACCCAAACCCTCGGTGTGGAGCACCTAACCAAACATACCAACTCGAAACCCGAACAAAAGGGTTATCACTACTACTCGAAGACTCCACTGAGCACGAAAGCTGAATCACCTGAAAAATGTTAAGGGGAGAGGGTGAGAAAACTCAGTGAGGAATGACGCTCTAGAATGCCTCTAGGACCTCACATAAACTGTTTTGAAAACATTTAGAAAACTTTCACATGCAACATATACAGATATATGTATATACACTCGTATACATACTAGTATAGTTCGAAAATGTTTCAGAAAATATTTCGCAACCAGAGTAGACAACATGCAGTCAGACTGAATCTGTAATAAACAGAGAAGCAAATAACGCATGCAATGTATTATACTAATTCATATTATCCAGACTATACAGAATTTTATACATAAATATTTTATTAATACTTATTCATAATTTTATATAGATCTGATAATCACTTATCATACACCCGTATTATATTGATATTGTGCTGGCCAAATCAGATCTCTAACAGAGAATCAGCAACCTCAAGAGCCTCAATTGTCATGACCCATTCCCGATACCATGACCGGCGTACGAGGCGGACCGTCTATGGATGCCCGGCCCATCCCGCACAAGCCTTCCAAAGATTCAGAATTTCTACCCATCGTTAATTTCCAAAATATTTATTGAAAAAATATTTTATAGTTTAAAACAGTTTATATATAACTCAATATATATAAATATATACCAAACGTATACAAACCATATACTCTGGTAAAACCAAATACAATAAATATATTAGAGTATACATACAACCCAACACTCCACAGTAATCTGGTACGGAGCTCTACAAAATAAAAGAAGCTCGAACAATAGGCATCACTAACCAAAATGTCTCCTCACGGGTGTCCAAGATGCGGAATAAATGCCGAAGCCAAAATCTGTGTACCTGGAAGATAGAATCATCCACAACAGAAAATAAAACGGGGTGAATCCCAGTGAATAACACTCTAGAGCGCCTCATACGTGCCTCACAGAGTCTGTTTTGAAAACAGTTCGCAAATACCACAAGCAGTATTCATAGTATATATAAATATACACACTATACAATAATAGCCTTTCGAAAATCCATTTCGAAACCAGGTGCTATTACAACAAACAACCTGCACGAAGGCGTATTAAAATCATATAAGATTTTAAATCATCATTTTCATGTCAAAACATATACAGACGATATAGGACTAAGTAGGCGTGATATGGACTCTGCCAACTATCACGAAATGTATGGACCAGCCATAGCGATGAGGACCCGCCTCTATCATAACAAAGCATATGCCTGATCAGGACAACATGGCTACCGACAACCCTGGTAGCTGGGCTTATCAATCATTGGTATACCAAATGCTACATACCTAGTAGCACATGTGTCCCTCTATCGAAAACCAAAACGTACTATCGTATAGTACAAATCATATCATGCAATCCAGCTTTTCAAATCATATCAAGATATATAATACATATATATCATTTCAAATCCAAAACCACACAAATAACCAGTTTCATCTCAACCAATTATTTAGATTAGTCATTTTCGGATACATATATCCAACACATCAAAAACAAGTAAATAGAGTTCGAGACACAATCAATGTGTCTGAAGCTGCTATTCACTCACCTGACAATCCAAGCCAAAACACAAGTCAAGTCCCACTCGTCGGTGGCTGATCTCGCTGGCAATGACAAGAAGCTGTACACATAACACATCACAAGTATCACAATGCGGTATTGTGGCAAATACCAAATGCATGATATATAAATACAAATGCAGACTCTCAAAGTCGCCCAAAATATAATCTGAAAGTAAATCTATCACTTTTGAATCAAAATCCAAAATCTACGTAAAATTACAGTTTGGTCCCCGACCGATCTAAAATTACGTTTTAGTCCCGAGACTCGACAATTCATGAAACTGTTTCTGAGGTACCTTGAAATTACTGATTCACAATCCATAAGTCAGCATTCCCAAATTCGACCCCGAACTCTCAAAAAACACGAATTTAGCATCGACTCGTAAAAATTAAAAGTCAGTCTCTATGATCCCAAAAATCATATTTATCCTCAAAATCTCTAAAATTCACAATTCTATCTATGGCAAAAAGTATTTGCAAAAATGCCCTAATGCTGTCGTGTCAGAAAAATATTTACGAAAATGCCACAATCGCATCCCACTGGCTACCCAATAAAATCATACACATATTTCCACTCAAATTCATCCCCTGAACACGAATTTGAACTCAGATTACACAAACAATCAACATATTTTCAACAATTTGGTAAAATCCAAACCAAACCCTAGCTTCTCCAAAAACACACCAATCTCTTGATTCAATGCTTGAAACATGTTCCTTTAACCTCAATGAACTCTAATCTAACAACCCTTAGCATCAATTAACTCAGAATCATTCAAAAATTAGAACCCTAGACCCATTTGGGCCAAAATAGATTTGATGGATTAATGCATGAAAGATATGTTAAATCCAAGAAAGAGATGTAATCTTACCTCTTAAAATGGTTATAGATGATGGACGAACCAAGCTCTGAAATCCCAGACGAGTTGAGAGAGTGATAAATGAGAAAGTCGGGTTTGTTGAACGCTTTAAAGGCGTCTGAAATATACCTCTCGTACGTCAATCTATGTCTCACGTACATTAGGGTACCCTTACGTACCTGTATGGACATCTCACGCACGTTATCGGAGATCAAAATCAATTCTGGACGCACCAGAACCGACCTCACGTATGTCACCCCTAAATCTCATGTACTTGAATCATCCTGGAAGCTCAGCTCACGTACGTTACACGTATTTCTAACGTACGTGAGTTTTTTCTGCCTTACGTACGTTAGACTATCCTTACGTACGTTAGTCTTATACCTACGTACGTTAGATGCCTTGTTTCTCCCTTCTTGACTTCTCTTACTACCGAACTCGTCCCGAATTATTTCCAACACTCAACAACATCTCACCTAACATGATTTCATCATAAACATCATACATCATTCACTGGTATTCCCAAAAGTCCTCCATGTCATATTCAAAAACTATAGGGATCATAATTGGAAAGTACAGGATATTACATCAATGGTGCTCAACTCAAGAGGGTCCAATAGCTGACAGCCTTAGGGGCCTCAAACAGTACCCGACACGCTAAGGGTCTCAGAGTTGTGACAGACAGACAGAGCTAATTAGAGGGTATACCCGCGAGCATTGCAGTCTCCGGGTTCTAGCAAAATATACCCGCGAGCTACTCCTAGTGAAGGGCTATCACAAATAGTTAGCTTTAAAAGCTTCATCATCTTTTATTAGATATTAAACTAACATTGAATGGTACTCATCTTTCACATGTCTGGGTGCAAAATCATTCTGATTCAGTACTCATCTTTTCAAACTATTGTTAAATGCTTTACCTAAACAGAGAGCAGTATTGGATCTTAAAAAAAATCACCGTATGACTTCATTAAGTATCACAATTGGGCATTCAAATAATAATGCATGACCATATAAATTACATTTAGCAGCACTCAAGAACGTACAAAAACTTTCTTCAACCACACTTCAGGCCAAAATGTAGTTAGGATAATGTTTACCTGCAGTTAACAATTCTTCTCGGATTAGTAAAAATACATATGCACCAAAAGAGAAAGGAAAATTTTTTCAGATACGAAGATACAAAATATGCAAAATTGATTATAAGGCATTAAAAAGATTTTAGAACCTACAAAAATTGACATGTTTGATGGGATAACTGGAAAAATCAATTTTTAATGGCAAATCTTCTACATACAGACTTAAAATCTTCTGCAAACAGACTCGTTACAAACTACACTAAAACAAAGGGACTGACTTAAGTGAATAAATTAAGCGATAGTCTCAAGACAAATTTTTGAGAATTTCACATTAATTTTCTAGATTAAGTTTTAGGATATAATTAAATCGTTTGTGTTTCACCGAAAAGTAAAGTAAAGCTTTTATAGAAGCTTCCATACTTGCAGAAACTTTCTCAGGAAACACGTCTCTAATGGATGGAAACATGTCTCCTTTCATAGAAAAATAGCTCACTAAAAACGCTACAGACTTTCAAAATCCAATCCGGAAAACAAAAGCCCACAGTTATCAAAAGGCAAGATAAAAGACCACTCACCACACAATTTCCTGGGATTGTTGCTGTAGAGAGAGCACTCCCCACGGGGCGGCGACAATGATGGTGTCAAGACGATGGTGTGGCCGGAATTGTGGCAGATGGCGACGGAAAAGAGGTCTGGATTGTTGAGGAGGACGGCGGAAGAGAAGATGGCAAAGGGAATGGTGAAAAAAAGAGACGTGAAAAAAAAAATGGCTTATGGCAGGAGTCGTTGAGGGAAAAGAGACGGAAAAAAAAAAGGGACAACTGGGTTATCTGATTAATAGGTCTCCTTGTTAATTGGTTTATAAGATTGACACTGTATTTGAGAGAGGTGTTTTGATTGGGATATAATGATTAGGAGAGGTTTAAGAAAATTAATATTTATTTGGGACAAATGAAAGGGATTGATAGAAGAATTTTGGAGGGTTAATATTTATATTAAAATGGATGAGATTAGTAATACTCTAATTTTGAGTATTACCGTGAGTTTGATAGATGGAGGGAAAAAAAAATTTGTGAAGTCAATTATACCCTAACTTATTATTTTAACACCTATCTTACCCTTAATTTATTTCACCTTAATATTATTGATTCTTGTCTCTCTTTCTTTACTGCACAAAGCTTCATCGTGACTACAAAAGGATGTCAAAGAGATGTCAAAGAGAAAAAAAAATTGAATGATGATGCGCATGTATGTGAGAGTCAATGCGTATGGACGCCTGCCATGAATGATGATTTGGTTAGTGCATATTATCATGAGCATGTTATTGGAAATATAGTTGGGAGAACTTTCACCACACATGCCTTTGACAATATTGTAAAAGAACTTACTATTAAGTATCCAGAGAAATGAATAGACAAGAATTGAATTCAGAATTGCATGTACCAAAAAGAATTTCAATAGATGCTATGACATTTTCAAGAATGAGATGAGTGGTTTTGGTTTTGATCCTACTACTGAAACTTCGAGTGTTGAACCTGAAGTTTGGGAGAAATTAATTGAGGTTTGTATAAATTGTTAATTGAAAGTTTTTGAGATATTTTTTGTTTGAATAAGAAATTAATTTATGTTCTTTCTTTTATAGGTTAAACCTCATGTAGCTGAGTGGAGGGAAAAACCATGCCAAAATTATGATCAGTTGGTTGAATTGTTTGGGAATGATCGAGCTCCTCGGAAACAGCTTTTAAAATGAGGTAAAGAATGAATGCAAGTTCTACAAAAAATATTGTTGATGGTCTCACACTAATTACCATAGATAAAATTGATAACTTAGTGACTCGAGGAGATCACTCTTGAAAATATTGAGCCCTTCAACATTGAAGTTGAAAATATGTTATCTCCTAGAGCAAGCCCTCATGATATACGGTCTATTAAGAAACAGAAAAAAGTGCCAGCATACGAGAAAATCTCGAAGTTGAAAGAGCGAATTGATAAATTGACTAATGCAATCAAAGAGGCAAGTTTACATATGGTGTAAGATAACATCCTTCCTATTACAGAAAGTGAGGAGTGGATCATGCTGCAAAATTTATAATTAGATGATGATACTTTATCTACCGCTTATTTTTTTCTTGTTAAGAAGCCTAAAAAGGTAAGAGTATTGTTGAGTTGTCCACAAGACAACATAAAGAACATATTGAAGAAAATGTTGAATTTTGCTTCTATATAAGCAATACAGTTGAGTATTGCTTATTTTTATCTATTTTGTGTTTAGACTCTACTTTTTTTTTAGGTTTTGGACTAATCATGTTTCAATTCCTTTTTTTGATAGAATCAAATATATTGAAATATTTTTTATTCATAATTTTATACATTATACTTTTTAGTATTTAATAGTTATTTTTTACTTTTTATTTTTTTATTCGAATTGTCTGAAAGTGTTTATATAGTTATTCATTATTAATTTAAAGTATAATAGAAAATTAAACTATAAACAAAATAAATAAAAGTATGTAGTAATATCTAATATCATATGAGCAAATTTGGAATATAATTATCTAATCCATCATAACTCTTGCATTCTAAACAAACACAATCATTTATTGATCTTTCATTTACGATCTATTCGTCTTAAACAAGTTAAAATTTTTATAATTTATTCTGTTCCGTTCCAGCCCAATCCTTCCAATTTATTACGACTCCTCTCTCAAATAGAGTGTGAGAGGGAATTTGATTCCAAAAGAAATGAAAATTGAGATTATTTTTGCCTAAATTAAACACTGAAAATCAAAATTAGAATCTGAATATCATTCTTATTCTAATTCTCATCCAAAATTGTTAAACCAAACACTCCCAAAGTCAAAAAGATAGACGTATTTCAAAAATATGATAAACTTTCTAAAATATTAGTGACATGATAGGAGTTAACAACCGTTGGATTCTCACTCTGCTGCTGTAGGAAACGTGCAATAGTTTTGAGCCTTTGGTTAATTACAGCTAACCGCCACGTTGTATTGTAGCGCCAGGTGTCAACACCTCCCGCCGTCTTCGTGTTCTTTGACTCAATGATCCTCCTCAACCCCGACCTTCACTCTGCCTCGTTTCTTTCCAATCCCTGCTAGAAACTCATCACTATTCACCGCCACACATCGAACTCAAACATGGCGGTTTCATTACCAGAAACCAACGAACCCACCACAACAAAGAACCCACCATCCTCTTTCATAAATCTCCAACAAGTCCATCACTTGGCTGACTATATGCCAGTCCTCAAAACCCACTCCAACCCTGTCGAGACAAACCCATACTTCCACCCAACAGAAGGCTTCTACCTCTCCCAAAACGACGTCGTCCTCCGCCACATCATCTTCGACCTCTCCCGAAAATCACCTGCTTTCTCACCCCAAGTGGCATACTACAAAGCAGGGCCGCGTAAGCAAATATACTTTGACCCCAGCAGTGTGAGAGCGGCTATAGTGACATGCGGGGGACTGTGTCCGGAGCTGAACACGGTGATAAGAGAGCTGGTGGTAGGGAGCTGTATGGAGTGCAGCACATATACGGGGTGACGGCTGGGTACAGAGGGTTTTATTCCAGAGACCCAATTCAGTTGAGTCCTAAGCTTGTCGATGACTGGCACCGGAGCGGCGGAACTGCTCTTGAGACCTCAAGGGGTGGCGACGAAGTCTGAACCCTAAGGGCGGAGGTAGATCGGCAGTGGAGGAGTAGAGGTACTCTGGACCTCCGGTGGGTTGGCCAACCCCACCTCCCTCCGCCACTAGTTGCAACGAATGACATGTACTTGGCTTCTTGATCATGTTTTCATAGACATGTTGTCACTTAAGCTCAACAATGAGATTTGTAGTAGGGGATCACGTCTTTAGGCTCTAAAGTCTTCGATTCCTCCGCCCAGTGTCTCCAAACTTGATTTAGATTTCTAATTTTAAGGTTTAAACTGATCAAGCTACTCGGCTTTGAGGTCTCAACTACTTGACTCTCAAATTGTTGTGGTCCTACACTAGCAAGTGAATGGAAAGTACGAGGAATGCTCCTTCATACACGCTCTGACGCTCTAGTTGATTCTCATACACGCTCCGACGCTCAAGTTAAAAAAGAGGGGTCTTAGGTATTAAAGACCTGGTTTCTTGGAATTATGCCGGTGTGGGTAAAAATATATGGTGTTGCTGACTAATAAAGAGAGTTTATGGGCTAGTTGGGTGAACCAAAATAGACTGATAATGATGAGTTTTTGGGTATTGTTAACACTCTAGACGCAAGCTGGAGTTGGAGGCATTTACTACGGCTTTTGAAACTTGTTTAAGGAGTTGTTTTGCTATATTCTTGGAGATGGTATGACTTTCTCCTTTTGGTTTGATCCTTGGGTGGAAGGTAAAACTATAGTGGAGTTATTCCTGAAGTAGTTGCGGCAAGTGCAAAAATTGCCAGAGCAATTAGAGTTAAGGATGTTTGTTGCAGAGAAAGATGGAGCCTCCCACATCCTACGGAACCCTCAAGGCATGGCGGCCTGGATTTTGGTCAAACACCAAAATATATATGAAAATAGGAGCGATACTATTACTTGGAAATTGACTAGCAGTGGCAAGTACTCAATTGCTTCGGCCTAGGATCATCTACGATCCAAATCCACCAAAGTTGACTGGTGGAGGTTAATATGGAGATCAAATCATATTCCTAAATATGCTTTTATCTTATGATTTGTTATTAAAAGACGTCTGTTGACAAAGAGTAGATTAATGAAATGACGTGTATGTATGGATGATACTTGTTTTTTTTTGTCAAGAATTTACAGAAACGATGCACCACCTATTCTTTGGTTGCAAATTGTCAACGAAAATTTGGGGGGAGTGCTGCAAAGGTGTAAAATTCAGAGAAGGCCTTTGAGATAAGATTACATCTTTAATCTTTTCTTTCTTTCATTGTATGCTTTGATTTCAATTTTTTGTTGAGGAATGATTTTGCTTCTAGGTTTGGATTTTTTTTCTGTTTCTTTAGGAATGAGAGTTGTAGGATATTAAATCATGATAGATAAGGGTTAGAGATACACGAATCAAGCTTAGGTTTTGGAGATTTGATGAGTTGTTTAAATGAATTAGGGTTTGGCCGAATTTGTGGAGAATCTTGATGATTCAGAGTTGTTCTGATGAAACTAATTGTAGATTTGTGTTTAGAAGATTGATTAGAATCAATGTAGGTGTATTAGAACGATTTCTATTACTTGAATCGAGAGTAAGATATTTTTGGATGATTTTCTATGGCAAGAACTAAATCTATAATTTTCCAGATATTTAAATCAGTTAGTTTATTTGAAAAGTCTGCTTTAAGAGTATGTCATCTCAAATTAGGAGGGTGGCTTTAGTAAATACTGTGAATAAAAATTGAAAAAAACAAAATATTTGTCTTTTTTAAGGTATAAGTCCAGATACTGACAGAGTTTTGAAGAATATATGTTTTAGTATTGGATACAAATTTTTGCTAAATTGTACAGATAAGATTAGTCTAAGGGAATGGTGCTAGCTTTGCCTGAAAGTCATGCACCGTTTTATATTTTGTTAGTTTGAGTCTAGAATTTTTTTTGGGGGGTATAAGGTTAGTTGTTTTGCTGTTTTGGTTGTACGCAGTTTCTTTTTGGCAATAATTGTTTTTACTTATTGACAAAAAGAAAAAAACATTTTCCTACAAATGAAAAGGTAAGTGGTATTCGTAAGTGTTTGAGGGGTAGACTAAAACCATCTCCAACTGACTACAAAATGCAGCAAAAATTGCATTCTACAATTGTTTTTTCTGTCCAATCCAGCACCAAAATTGTTATTGCAATTTGGTGTAAAACACTATAACAACTCAAATTTGGGTGCTACAGTATTTACACCATTTATTTTTTTATTTTTTTACTTTCTTTTTATTTTTATTTTTTTGATTGTAATAATTAGAATATTAATTTGTATGTTGGTAGCTTTAGTTTATGACATGTTTGTATTTTTGATCAATTAATGTATTCACTAAATAAAAATTAAATTCAATTATTAATTTAATTTGTTTAAAAATTATAACTAAAATATAGCTAAATATGATAAAATTTTTTAAAAGATTGCACAAAGCACATAAATACATTCCTAACAATTTAATTTAACATTAATGAAAATTTTCTTTGATAATAAAATTAGTATGTAGTTACAACTTTTATTAAATTAAAAAATTTTATTTTGATTTTATATTACAAAATATTTATGTTGTTGGATTTATATGTTATTAAATTATCATAATATAATTTTGGTAGAAAAAATAAGTGAAATAATTAATTATAAGTGTAAATTATTAAATAAGAAAAAAGATGTGCGAGAGGAATTCATTTAGAATATTTTATTTAAAATTAAAAATAAAAAAAATAGTTAGAGAGATTTTTATTATATTTTAATATAAATTTATTATATTTTGATGTTTATGGTTAGAGATTACGTAAATACCAGTTGGAGGGTTCAATATATTTGCTTGACTGGATTTTACATATTACACTATCATCTAATTTCAGGACTTGGACTTATTATTTACGGAACTTAAACTCGTGCCACATAAGAAATATTCAACAATAATTAAAATTCTAAGAGAACTCTAAAGTGGGAGTGTTTAGTGTAAAAAGGCAGGGAGTATAATATGCCAGATTTGAGAAAATGACAATTCCCTAAAGAGCCTCTTTAAGATAATTTTGAGATTTCTCTTCAAAAAACAATTTGAGATTCTCTTAAAAAAAACATAATTTTGAGATTAGGTGGTCCAATGAGGTGAAGTCGGTCCGCACATTGACAACAACACTTACTTCCTTATCACGAAGGTCTCTGTTCAAATTAAAACACAATGTCTTTACTGATGAAATGATATACGGTTTGGCTTTATTGGCGACACAAGTCCACATTTTCAACACTAACTTACTACGTGGCCAAATCCCATCAAACCCAAACATCATCATGTGATGTGAACATGTACTTACTATTAGATTTATGATTTTATATCATTACCAGATTTATTTTCTTGACACTTGTACAGGTGGTTAGTAAAATGGACTAACTTAGAATGTAAATGAAAAACAAATCATAGACTTTTATATACCCTTCACTTCAGCGTGCATGTCTAACAGTAAGGGTTTTGGAGTCTTATCGTGCATTAATAACAATTTCTTAATTATACTTCACTCAATCTGTAAACAGTTACAAGTATACCATAAACCATATTTATGCTAAAGCGGTTCTCCATTGTCGCTCTCTTCACATACTGCAGCTATCACCACCGCCATTGACAACTGACAATACAGCAACGCCACTAAAGTTTAAATCTTTGAAGCTTCTTCCACTCTCATGCTACTGGGCTTGCTTCGATGAGATAATATGAAGAAGATATCAAGTTTCAGAACAAAATCTGTGCCCTTTCAGGTAATAACAGTGGTGTTGTTGTCAAGATGGTGTGTGTGTGTGGGTGGGAAAGGGGGCAATAGGAGTGAACTGGGGCACAATATCATTCCACAGGTTAAAGCCCAAAACGGCGGTGGATCTGTTTAAAGACAACAAAATAGAGAAGATGAAGCTGTTTGATGCAGATCCAGATGTGTTAAGTGCTTTAATGGGGAGTGGGATTCAAGTCATGGTTGGTATCCCCAATGAGATGTTGGCCCCACTTAGTTCTTCCACTGCCGCTTCTGATTTGTGGGTTCGCCAAAATGTTTCCAGATATGTTGTTAAGGTGGTGTTGATATCAGGTAATCTCTTTACTTTTGCTGCTTCTTAATCTTGTGCATTTGTGTAGCTTAGTTCTCAATTTGGGTAATTGTGAGAATTGAAGCCAAAAGCTAAGTCTTCTTGGATTTCTCTGTATCTGTCGTTGTCTTCAAATGATCACTTTAGACTCTAAATAACAAAGGCAGAGCCTTTTTGAGTTTTCATTGGTATTTTCCAAATATTTCCAGGTGTTGTGGTTGTTATGATGAGAATAGTATCTTTTAAGGAATAGTGATGTGCCTGCCTGCGTATTTCATGCGAGGGAATCAGGTAACCAGTGTACCATTGTGAAGAAACTAGTGTAGAAAGAGTGAAGCAAGCTGGGTCTTGGGTGGTAAATGAGAGGATATCAGTTGTCACTAAATTTCTTCAGCATTTAGTTCCCAAGGGAGCATAGTGCTAGAAATGATCCACGCAGTCAACCTTTGGTCACTCATAGCAAGATTGTAGTTGAGTCAATTTCAGGCTCTGCTTTCCGAAACAAATTCACTTAGTTGAGTCGGAGTCATAAGCTCATAATATCATCTAATAGATTCAAAGTTTCTGATGGTATTGCTGAAATGATCAAGTAATTTTGCTAAAAACAATATTGGACTGGAGAGTTAAAGAAAGGCCGTCTTAGAGGTCGCAAACGTTATTGTCCCGGTCAAAGTTTCTCTCCTTTTTTGGTAACTATTTGGAATTAATGTGAAACTCAGAAAGCAAAATGCCAAAGGAGCCTGATGAAATTTTGATTCAGTTTGTTATTTCACAAATATTTTGCCTAATTAAGTTGTACACATTTGCTCTAACTCACTTAAGCTCTTAACTCAGTGTTTTGATTAGTGTTAATTTGTGAAGTTTACCAATTTCAATTTTATGTTTGTGTTCGCATAGCATTTTGATAGCTTTGCCCTCCGTTTGAAAGTCTATTAGTCCCATGCAGTTGAGGTCCATCATACCTATCTATGAAAGCTGAGGGTTTGCTATGCCAGATATCCTTTGCGAGACTAACAAGCTGCTTACATGGTTCCTTAACCTAGGGTGTAGATGGCGATTGATCAAATTTAGTTTGCTATTATGTTAAGATAAAACCTTCAACAGTTTGATGGTTACTTAATTTGTTTTGACTGATTGTTTATATGTGAAATGATTGTTTCATCTGTTTCAAATGGTATCTACTTTGGTGGCTAAACGGATTTGAAAAACATTGGATGATTCCCTTGGCTACAATTCATATCTTTTTCCCTTTTTTCCCCATAATAGTTCTGTACTAATTATGTTTAGATGACCAAAATTTGAAAAATTCTTAATTTAAAATAATAGTTCTTTGTTTTCTTTGCAAATGTGTTAATTTGCTTCAAATATTGACTCTTGAAAGTGATTTTTTTTCTGTATATATATTGTAACTCCATAATTCTTACCATATGGCTAGACAGATATGTTGCTGTGGAAAACGAACCATTCCTCACAAGTTACTCGGGTCAGTTTCAATCCTATTTGATGCCTGCTCTGCTCAATCTACAACAGTCATTGGCCAAAACAATCTTGCAAGCTATGTGAAGTTAGTGGTCCCTTGCAATGCCGATGCTTATGAGGCCTCTCTTCCTTCTCAAGGGGCATTTCGACCTGAGCTAACTCAAATTATGACTCAACTTGTTTCATTCCTCAACTCAAATGGTTCA
>CAODLS010523183.1:0-11483 GCA_948243855.1 Flueggea neowawraea
GCAAGTACGTTAAAGTAGGAACAATAAAGAAGGACGTTCCTGTGACCGAGGGAGCCTCCAATGGTGAAACCGTTGAAACTAAAGAAGTTGATGTTGTTAAGCCTGCTGAAGATGGTCCATCAAGTGCTGGAGCTGAGGAAATTTCAACTGTAGGTGAAACCAAGGAGGGGTGATGTTTGATTTCAAATGCTAGGTCACATTTCAGAAAAAGAATATCTGATGGAGATGCTGAGGAATAGCTGTTACTGGTTGGAAGAAAAAGAAGTTAATTCATGACTTTCTCGTTGCATGTTTAGTTTGCTTTTTGGATGTAGAATACTTGTGTTACAGACCTGATTTGTCATAAATAATAAATTGATATCAGAGGTGCCTGTTGTATTCCTCTATGGTTGCCTAATTGAGAACATGGCTTACAATAAACGCAATTATAGTTTTGTAGTTGCAGCTCTGAACATGAAGATATTGCCCATGCAAATATACATGAATTTCAGGGGAGAGCAATTGCCAAGTGCAGTTACTACTTGAAGAATCAAGAGCAAAGAAGGTTTAAGTTATGCGGTATATAACAAGAATAGCAAAAACAAAGGGCAAGACGATAACAAAGGGGAGACGATAGGACATGCGTACGAATTTATATGTTTCGTACAGCATGTTGGTTGAGTATGTTATGGATGGTTTTAGTCTGTTTAGACACCTAGTTACCTTGCTTACATGTGGACGACCAGTCGTCAAATTAGTTCTGTAGTTAGAACTGCGTACGCGCCAGGAATCCTATGGGGATGACGAGTCATCTGCTTTAGACGACAGGTCGGTTGTTAAAAAGGCCAACAATTCCTACCCAGAAAAGAATATTGATTACTTTTGACGACTGGTCGTTCATGTCGCTGTAACCAGTCTTCATTTGCGGAATAAAAATACTGATCATTATTAATTGCCATATGATCTCACTGACGTATTTCATTAATTGTCTCAGGGTGTTGACTTGATTCGATTATTTTTTATATGAATAAGAGGCATGTTTAGTAATAAAAGATAAGTTACGTCATTAATTCAAATGTTACTGTTCAACAGTTGTAGTCTAATTGAAATAATAACAAAAATGTTACTTATCAAACTTGGATCTATTTTATTCATCAAGAGCTACTTGATCCCTTATATATACCAAGCAAGCTTCACTCCTGCTATACAAGTCCAAACATACTGAAAATTTTCCTGAATTTCTGCTGTTTCTTTTAGTCCTTTGTGAAGCTCAATCTTTGCATCATCCGGAACACATGAGAACCTTCACACTCTTAATATTATTGCTATGTTTAGTCCATCTTTCTAATTGCAGGCATATCAACTGGCCTATTCATGCTGAACCGGAACAAAGAGTGGGTTCCAGGTTGTCTTTTCCATTTCCTCAGCATCTATCAGTTGTTTCTCGCTCTGTTCAATTCAGAGGTTACCAGGCTACGCCATTGCATGGTGCATCATATGACAAACTTGTCCCAGGAGGTCCAAATCCTCTACACAACTGATCGCAGTTTTGTTTCCGTTTACAGAATTTTAGACAGTTCTGTTCTGTTCTTTGGTTGTCAGGAAAATGTACTCGCTTGGTTCGCGAAAATAATGGTAAGATAATAATAGGAAAGATCCCGGATACAGGTTTCTTTGGCCATTCTTTCCGAAAACCAAATTTAGATTAGTGTTAAGACAGTTAAACCGCATGTTCCATCAAAAGTTGCAGTCGGGTCGTTTATAATTCTGATAAATTCTGTCAGAATTATTCGTCTAAGCGATTTTATGATGTTTCATCGGTGTCCTGAAACCATCTTTGCTGTGAATATGATGATACAATGGTAGTTAAGGAAGAAGGGTTTTGATGATTGCTGACAGAACTAAGTAAGAAACATTTCAGAAATTAATTAAGAAGGGTTGACTTCTTAGTCTGAAAGACTCCAAACTTTTCCCTCCTTTTCAAATTGTGAAGAGTGAATCATGCATGCATACAAAGCAACCATGCCTCCTTGTTTATTAGCATCAATCATTTTAGAATCTTGGCTAATCAGGCTGAAAGGAAATACAACTCAAACAAATCAATAGCAGGACGGTTCCATCACGTGACGGGCACATGATGCATTATGATCATCAAGAAATTTTAGGAATGGCCGATTGGCCATGGCCAAAGGCTAATAAATAATAGCTGACTGAAATCTATATCTATAATACATTATGAAATTTAAGCTCAATTTGCAGAATTTGAAAAGTCAATTTACTCTTAGATTTTGAGATAATTTGTTCTCAATTTTTCTGTTAATTCTTAATTAAAATAAATAATTAATTGATTATTATATTAATTGTAGTCTAAGCCTGAAGTGCAAAAAACAACTTTGTTTCATCTCTCATCTTTCAAATCACATTAAAACCAACTTTGAAAACCTGATTCAAATTATTAGCCAGAAGTTTTATGCGAGTTTTATGGAATTTTGTTGAATGAAAGAAGAGTTGATCGGATTTGTGAGTTATCTTCTTTTTCCTTAGTTATAATTTTTGTTGTACTTCTTTTTCCTTCTTTCTATTGATTTCCAATGGTGCTTTCTCGGTTTCCATTAGAAGGGAATAAGAGTTTAATTTGTTTTTAATTTGCTTTGAGGGTTTTGGTTAATTAGAATCTTTTTTCGTTATCTTTTCTTTTTTCTCTTTATGGTGTTAGTTGTTGTAATTGATACAAAAGTGTATAATAAAAACTTAACCGCCGAAAGTACAAAAGGATGCAGATAAAAAAAGACCATAGCTCATCCCGATTTTTAATACTCAGGCCTTAACAATTTGATACTCTAGAAAATGTATTGATACTATTCTTGAACTGAATGAACAATGAAGATGTGTTTGTTAAAGAAGAAGAATGCAGGGACTAGACACATAGACTGTTTTATTTGAATTTGTTAATTGTGTTTGTATGATTTGAGATTGCTCAAACCATGGGCTTTTCTATCGTTTATGGTTTGGATGAAGTTTTTTCGATCTTTTATTCCAAAAAAAAAACAACTTAGTTTTTACATCTTTATATTTATTTTTTTATGATACGATTTAATTATATTTGTTCCAATTATCGGTACCAACTCATGCTTGGGGCCTTTCAGGATTCTCCGTTGCTTGTTTCATAGTTAGTAAGTCCAAAAGTGTAAAAAATTTGTCACCAACTTCAATTTTGAAAACTATGATGAGCTTTTTTTTTTTTGAGCAAGAGAAGTTGAGTTTGTGACATTTATTTATGAAATATGTAAGATGATATAGACTGAGCAAATATGAGTTTAATAAGTAGATTAATATATAACGGCAACTTGGCCTAGCTCAAATAGCCGATATGACAAAAAAATTGAGTATGAAATTGTTTTATTAATATCAAGCTTTGCGTCATATGTCTTAATTCAATGGAGGAGCCTGCAAGCTGATCACACCATCGACTCTGCTGGCTTGAGCAGGTATTATCGAATAAGAAACTGCAAAATGACTTGATATGTGTTAATCAGAAACTTGCCCAAGTCAACTCAATCTTCATGTCATTTTTTTTAGACTCCGTTTGTTATTGCAAATTATAGCAATTTTTATTAGCCAATCACAATTTTGAGTGTTTGGTAAAGCTTTATAAAAGATCTTAGAAGCAGAGTCTTTGATGAAAAACAGTTTTTCACAAAATAAGTATTTTATGTTTTGCCAAAAAATAAAAAATTGCTTTTAAGCTCAACATTTTATATTATATTATAAATTTGAAAAATTATATTATATTTAGATTAAAAAAATATATTTTATTTTTTATGGATAATTTTTTATGTGATATATTAATCAATTACAATACTGATATTTATATTTGAAATTAAAATAAATATTATATGATTTTTTTAATAATTTAATATCAATATATATTTTCTTATTTGTAACTTTATAGCATAAATAATTTACAAAAATAGTTCTTATCTACACTACAAAATAGTTTTACCTCTAAATAAATTTTTTTATTTGTTTTTACCAAACAGTCATTTGTTTTTAATTACAGTGATTTTAGAAACAATACTTTCTCTCACAACAACAATCCCAAACAGAGTCTTAATATTCGAGCATTTTAAAAGTTTTCGTATGATATAACTATAAAATGACTAAAAAATTATATTTGGATAGGTGGAGCTCCAAATGGCTTAAAGGGTCAATTTTTGTGCCTGAAATTTATGGACAAAACCATGCAAGATAATGATATTATTACTCATTTTTTACCCAAAAAATAAACAAAATCTTTCAAGATACTTGTTGATTTTTCTTTTTTTATCTTCAGCAGCGCATTTCCTAAGGATTTATCAGACCTGAAGTCTCTCCTCATCCCTTGTAAATGAATTTGTAACCATCGTGTAAAAAAAAAAACTTGTAGCAGACCTGCCTAATCACAGAAGCAACAGAACCCTCGTTGCTCCCTCTGATATATCTCTCACCAAAATCTCCCATTCAATATTTCACCATGGCCAGAATTAAAAGTTCTCACCTGTGTTCTTGTCGTCATGATGGTGCTTGCACTAGTCCATGGCACCACCTGCGGAAATATCGAAGACCACAATAACAGTGGAGAAACTGAAGAAGCGTCAGAAACCATTTATTCTCCTACATTTCTGAAAAGCCGTTCTGACATTCCGAAGGTTTCGGAGGGCACAAGAAACTCCAAGATCTTTCGTGGTGTCTCTCTCAGAAAAGTCCCTACTGGTCCGGACCCAATTCATAACCCATAATCTACACATGTTTTGATCGCCTGTACTAGTTCAGAAATCAGAAATAAAGTTACAGCAGAACAATACATGCAAATAAGTTCTGTTCATATCGCTTATTTCATTCATTGGCACGTACAAAGGTTACTATTTTTCACCTAAGTTACATTAGCCTACTCGCGAGCATTGAAAAACACTAAAAATTAACTTCTTTACCCGGGACTTATAAACAAACCTATCAAAAAAAGAACCAATAAACAAAATGTTGCAAGATTTCTGTTTTAATTATCTTTAGCTTATAGTTTTCCGAAAGTAACCCTCCTAGCGACAGATCTAGAGAACCATGAATTAAATCCAAACAAGACAAGTCATCAGCAACGTGGCACTAAAATGAGGTGTACGGGATTGCAAGTGACAAGGCCTCATTTCTTAAGTTAACCTCCAAGTCAACCTTTGTGATTTGTCTGAACGCATGGATGTGCCTGCAACCAAAAATAAAAAAAGAGCATGAAGAAAAAGTCAACATTTCCAAAAGCCAAAGAATCTTTTTATGAATATGAAACAAAATGTCAACTGCTGCTTTTTGTTGGTATGTTTCAAAACTGAAGTCCCTCCTGATCCCTTATAAATAAACTTCTAGCCAACCTGCCTACTCACAGAATTGCACCGTTCATTCTGTTCCCTCTCATCAAACTCTAATTGTCTACCTTATTTTCCCAACCAAATATTCACCACGATGAGAATTAAAAATTCTCACCTGTTTCTTGTCATTTTGATGGTGCTTGCACTAGTTCATGGCACCACCTGCTGTAACATCAAAGATAATAACAGCGGAGAAACTGAAGAAGGCTCAAAAACCGTTTATTCTCCTATGTTTCTGAGAAGCCGTTCTACCATTCTCAAGGCTTCAAAGCACACTTCTAAGTTCTTTCATGGAGTCTCTTACAGAGAAGTCCCTAGTGGTCCGAACCCACTTCACAACCGATAATCCCTATACATGTTTGATAGCCTGTACTAGTGCAAAAAATTATAAAGTTACAGCAGAGGAATACATATAAAATAAGATTTGTTTATATATTCTTATTTCATTCTTTATTTTTTCTTTTCGGCCTAGGATTTTTTGTTTCATTCCGTTGTTTATGAAACAAAACTTCTGCATGTAGTTCTGCAAGAAATTCTACCAACTTCGTGTGAAAACAACTGGTTTTAATTTGATCTCACAAAATAATCCAGTCTATTCATTTTTTTTAATGAGAAGGTGGGATCATAAAAGTATAAGTCAGTTTGGTTGAAATTAATTTCTAACCAATATATTTCATTGAGCTTATTGTTTGAGTAATTCTCAAGAAGTCAAGTCGCAAGAGAGAACAAAAAGGTATAGCGATCAAGTAAATGTGTTTTTAAGCTGTTGGATTTGTTGACTCAAACTTAATTAGAATAAACGTTTGGCAGGTAAGAAATTATTTTAGTAAATATGGCAACCAGCACAATGACGATTACTCCTTGGCTTTTGTGTAGTATGTATCAAGAAAAAAAATGCATTAGTTTGTATTTTAATTTAATTGTGGTTGGTAAGCACGTTTTGGAGGCATTGTGATGCGTGCGTTTTCATGACAAAGGAAGTTTACCAGATGCTTGATAATTAGTAGCTATATACAGTCACACAGCACAAGTTCGTTGTAACTTGTAAGCGCTTAACATCACTTCGACAAGTGATGTTCCCTCAGCCTCAATATGCTAATTAGTCAGGCCCAAAATGAGTTATGCGTGAGATGGGCTGGACCTGTAGTAGGCAAGTAGGGGTGAGTATAAGTCGGTTTGGTTCGGAAATTTAGAGATCTCTAGAACCGAACTAAAATTCAGAGATTTTGTTTTCTTAAGAACCAGAATCTCCGAACCTAAATCTCCAAAATTTCGGTTCGGTTCGAAGATTCAGAAATTTCGGTTAGATTAAAATGGTTCGGTTCTTGGAGATTTTTTTAATAAAATTCAACCTAAATACAAAAAATCCTATTAATCATCTTTGAATACCGTTGTACACCTTTGAACAACAATGAACAACTTTGTATACCTATAATTATATGAACATCTATGAACACTTATGTACACCTATGAATACTTTTGAACATATTTGGACATTTTTGAACAGTTATGGACAGTTATGAACACCTATGAACACTTTTGAACACATTTGGACACCTATAAACATTTATGTACACCTATGTACATTATACACATATAATTATATGAATACCTATGTAAACCTTTGTACATATATGAACACTTTTGTACACATTTGAACACTTGTGAACACCTTTGAGTTGAACAACTATATATACATATATATAATATGTACATATAAAATTTTCGATTATAGCTTCGGTTATTCGGTTCGATTTGGTTATCGGTTCGGATATTTCTTAAGACGCAGTCCCTAACCAAATAAAAAACGGTTCAATTCGGTTCGAAAAAAGTCAAAAATCAACAATTTCTTTTAGTTCTAGTTCTTTTTAATTCGAATATTCAATTCAGTTCAATTATCTATCCTCAACCCTAAAAGTAAGTATTAGAAGCAGTTTCATTCGAACAAGAAAAGTACAAAATGCAGCAGAATCGAAATCTGCAATTGCTGATTCTACCCATGCTCAGCCCTAAAGGTAAGTATTAGAAGCAGTTTCATCCGAACAAGAAAAGTACAAAATGCAGCAGAATCGAAATCTGCAATTGCTGCTTGCAGAGATGACTTTCACGTTACCTCCACCTTTGAAACGTCAGGTTAAAGAAAGTCTCTCTCTCTCTCTCTCTCATCTAATCTTAGCCACATGTTTGATGTTTCCCTCTTACTCTACTCTCCCTTCTCTTTCATTTACTAATGCGTCCAATCTCCTTCTGACCCGCAACTCTTGTTTGGTCGACTTCGGGGATATATATGTCTTTACACCAAACTTCGGAGCCTAAATTAGGAAACTAATACGGCGTGGAAGAGCACTAAAGACGCATTATTCTGGTTTATGCGAAATGGCAATAGAGGAAGTTTGGCAACACGTGGGTTCGGCACTAGCCTTTTTATTTTCCCTCTAATAAATTCAACAGTTTATTTTGAAGCTTTGACTCTTCATACCTATTTGAGAGACGCATATACAGAGAGAGAGAACCAGAAGGGTTTTCTTTGGTTGGAAGGTTTACACCGATGGGAGAGAACTGGAGGTCTGATGAGTGGTCGCCGGAGGGGTGGAGGACTGAGGTCGAAGTCAGAAAAAGTGGTAAAAGAGACAAGGTAACAGCGAATCGTGAATCAAGCTTAGTGCTTCCATATATTTTTTTTGGCTTTTTTTTTGAAGTTTTGACTTTCAAGTTTCTTGGTTTTAGTCTTCGAGATGTGTAGTTTCAATTAAGTTAAGATCTTTGCCTTGTGTTTCCTTCTTTTCTCCCTATTTTCTGAAATTCAAGTATAGAGGTATGTGTCGTTATAGGTTCTATTGATGACTTAAGTTTTAGCAAATTGTGGTTGTTGCTGTGCAAGAGTTGGAAATTGGTTGAGATGTGAAGTTGGGTCTGTTGCAAAAGTTCTATAATCGTGGCATAATCGTTAAAGAAGCGTCTGAGGTGCTCTGGGTGACCTTTCGGGGGGGACATGCCTTCCTGTTTTGCTTATTTCTTTCAATGTAGGCTTGACAAAGTATTTGAATAGCCGCTTTACTTGATTTGATTGTTGTTTGTGAGTAATGGAGTAGTAACAATAATAAGGAGATGTTGAGGGGGAATTCCTCTTGCCAAGAAGTAGTAACTCTAGTTTTTATCACCAATTTTGCCTTATTGCCGTGTAACTTTCCTCCCTCAGGTGGAGGTTTATTGTACTCAAAGCTGGAGGTATTTCGCTTTCACAACACCACACATCCTCAATTTGCGGAGAAGTTAACAAAGCAATGACAAGCATTCTTCCAAAAATGTCTGACTGATTATTCTGTTTCTGTCATATTTTTGTTTCATCATATTATTCATTGAGGCATATCAATTAGTCAACCTATCTATTTATGCTTGAAAATTTTGGCATGTTTACCCAACAGATTGGTCACAGAATCAGACTAACAAATATGTGCTTACATATTCTTAAGCTGCTTCCTAGGTGTTCCTTGCATCTATGAAATTGTACTGTTGAGTAGCATTAGATCTTCTGTCAGTTCATGCTAGATTTTGAGCTGTAATTACTTTTTTCTCCTGTTTACATATTATTTTGGGTAACTCTTAAAGACTTTGTAAGCACACTCATAGAAATTGCTCTGCAGTTTAGGACTCTTCTTCTAAATTTTTTATTTTTGCTTTACCTGCGGAATGAAGGTGGGATGCATTGGTTGAGTTTATGTCATTAATATCAGTAGACTTTTCCTGTTTTCTCTACCTTCCTTAGTCTTTAGATGTGTAAAAGAAGCAAAAACCAGCAGTTAATGGAACTATGAGTTCGATTGGAAGTGACTAAATCTGTTGCATGAACTTGACAAAGGATTACCTTTAAATGTTAGGAATTGTGTTTGCGTTTGCTTATATATGTCTACTATGCTTCTTTCCAATTACTGAGAGGCAAGGGCATGAACGCCTGAGTGGAGCAAGGATTACCTGGTTTGGTGTTAGTTTACAAATGAATTGAGTTATCTTTATTGACGGACTACCAATATAGGTGTGCTGTGCAACAAAACTGACTGCTTGTTAGAATGTAGATGCACCAAGATAAGATTCTATAATCATGAATTCTTTGAATGTGTCTCCAATTGCAATTTGTTGATGATACAGGTAGAGGAGGCACAGAATTGAGTAGCTTGGAGTTACCAGAGAAGCACTCAGATCTTACTGAAGAGAAAAGTGATTCTGTAAAAGGTGTGTTTCCTGTGTTAGTGCTGAAGTCCTGCTCAAATACTCAATCGGTTTAAGGCGAGGCAGCTAGGCTTGAAAAGAAGCTAAAAAGGTTGGAATGGGAAAATCTAAGACGAATGCAGAGCTACAACTGCCTAGGCGAGCTTCAAAGCGCCTAGCTGGAATTCCTCTTGATCCTGCACCAGAACTCGAAACAAAAAACCGAGCTCGTAAAGGTGGAGCTAAAAAATCTAGTGAGATAATCACAAATGCAGGAGAAATTTCATCTTCTGATAGACTTGATACTGATTTAGAGGCGGAGCCTGCAATTGGCACTCTTGAAAGCATGAAAAGGCCACCATATTCTAATGAGGGTACTTCAAAGGCAGAAACATTAAAAGAGGGTCATGAGAAGCAAAGCACTGTTACTTCACCTCCCTGTACTCAAGCTATGGTAGAAAGTAATAAAAAGATTAAACCAAGCAACAATGATGACGAAGGAGCAGGACTGCCTCTCGATTTGCCCCTTGGGGAGTTGTGGGAAGACCCCTGCATTGCATTTGCAATTAAAACCCTAACAGGAATACCCTTTGACAATTCTGATGGCATGAAGGGGTTGTCAGCATCAAGCAGCAATACATTTGGAGGCTTGGCTGCTTTAGAAGAGAATGTGAGAAATGAAGACACAGGAAATGGGGAAGATGAGAAGCAAAGGCACCGTGTTGTCTTCCCCCTGGGTAATGTGTCCATTCCTGAGAAACAACACATGGGAGAGGCTGAAACTAGTGATAAGTCTGATGGGAAGTCGGGATCCATAACTGACCTGCCTTTTACAGAAGTCTTTGCCGACCCCTGCATTGAATTTGCTGTGAAAACTCTCACCGGTGCAATCCCATTGGACTACAGTATGGTAATTCAGGACTACCTTCCACAGCAAGAAAACCGCGGCTTAGCCTTGCAGAACGTTGCTGAATACCGCCAAAATGAACTAGCGTACCAGCAATTTAGAACAACGGAGAGGCCTTTCAATCAAGCAGCCGTGCTACAGCCTGCATTATCGCTTACAAGAAACCTGGGTGTAAGGTACTCAGGCGGTGCTAATCGCAAATACGGACATATGGGAGATAGGAATAACAAGTTCCAAATGTAGGCAGTGATGCTGTAGTAATTCAATGGTAGAAAAGGTGGTTGTAGTAATTCAATTAATTCTACAGGGTAGGGAAGTTATGTAATGGATGCGGGTAATTTTTTAGAACAATATCATCCGTGCATCTCTGCTTAATTCAGTTATTGGGCAATGAACTAATGTATTATTGTGTGATGTCGATTTAGACTTTTTGTGTCTTCGTTGCTTACTTGCTTGGTCTTGGCCTACATAATTCTACAACTTTAAAATCGCTCGAGGCTAGTATGTTTACACTGAACTAACCAGCTATTGCACTAGTTTGTAGTCAGATAATTTTACTTCATAATCATTTGGTTAATAATTTTCTTTACTTTTTTACTTGCAGATTAAATTAAATCACAATCATTCACTCGGAAGGATTAAGAATTCTTCCAAATGCGAATTAATCGAAGATCTGCTAAAGAACGACGTTTTGCGAGTCAGCCCAAGATATTTAGAAAATCGAAAGTAGAGCGCGAAACGCATTGCATATTGGCGCCAATTTCCAAAAATATAAAAAAAAAAAGAGGGGGGCGAATTGAGTTCAAGAGTTGATTGGTTTTAAGGTGGGAAAAGAAAAAGACAACGAAGGGATGCAGATCAAAGTGAAGTGCAGTTGTGGGGCAGAGAGGTGTCCAGAATGGGCAATCATAGAGGTACAAGGCGTAGTTGAAGTCGATCTTTCCTTTCACCTTCGCCTTCAGAACCTCGTCATCGGACACCTCTGCCGTCCTTCT
>CAODLS010523196.1:0-21615 GCA_948243855.1 Flueggea neowawraea
CACCACAGCGCCAGCATTGATAAGGACATTAGTCAATGACCCAGTCCCAGGACCAATCTCAAGCACGAAATCCCCTTCCTCGACCCCAGCAGCGCCGACAAGAAGATCATTGATTTCGGAATTCAGCATGTAATGCTGCAACATCAATAACAAGTGCACCAAATGTTCGTTAAAATGCTCGAAAGAAAGATAGAAAAGAAAACACAAAAAGAGAAAGAAAGACCTGGCCGAGGGATTTACGGGGCCTGCGACCTTTGGTGTTGAGGGCCTTAAGAGTGGCATGGTAGTCGTCGGGGCTTCTGGTAGCGGCGCGTGGTATGGTTAGAGGGCGGTGGGTGGTGAGCGGTGGAAGTGAAGATTTGGGTTTCGGAGTGAGAGTTGCAGGGAGAGAGTAGAGGAGATTTGGTGTTGATGTCATGCTGTTGTGTTGATCGTAATTCTCTGTTTTTTTTGGTTCGCCAAGATGTTCCGACTCGGGTCCTGTGATGAAGATATATGCAATGCCGCGACTCTGTTGTTTGGAATGAATATTAAGGTAGTTATTGTTAGTTAGCAACGGTCTCTGAACAACGGCTTGGAGGTTAAATAAGAATTATTTTATTTTTTTATCGGTATGTTTAATTCACATTTATGATATGTTTGTTCTTTTTATTATACTAAGATACTATATGATCACCCGCACGATGCTGCGGATTTTAGTTTTTAAAAGTTATTTATTTTTTATAAATATAAATATTCAAAATAATTTAAAAACTAAAAAAGTTATTAGATAAATTTGTAACAATTACATAACGTAACGATAAATTTTAAAACACTTATTTGAATACTAAATTAATATGTGTGTAAATATATGAATTGTCTTCTCTGTCACATATAAATATTTTCAAATCAAATCTACATTTAACTCGATAATTGTCTTAACTAAAATACACTAAACTCTGATTAAAACACAAAGAAAACTAAATTCTAGAATTTAATAACACATGGTCACCTAAGCGTCATGGAAGATACTTAGAGATTCTAGAAAACAAAAATATATTAAAACTGGTATATCTAAAATTATTCCATGATTGCGAAGGAAAAATCATGAGAAGTGAGAGATCCACTTTATGATTGTTTGATTTATACAATTCTCAATAAATTGGTATGACCACTTACTAATTCTATTGTAACAAGTTAGAAAATGTCCAATGTGTATCCAATTGATAGACGTAAAGTTAATATTATATTAGTGTAGTATTAATGTGGAGATATTTTATTAGTATTATTCATGTGATAAATGCTACCCCATGTTAATGAATGTGTCTCAACATTGAGATTGATTGCTTAGATCATATGTTGGTCTAATAAATTATATTAGTTGCATTTTTTATATTATTTTTGGCTTATTGTTGAGTTGATTGGCCTTAATTTAATTTTTAATATTTTTTTATTGAATATATTGACCAATTATTGAGTTTGACTTAATAATTGAGATGACCAACAAGGGTTTTCTTAAGTCGAGTGGACCTTAAACGATTGAAACAGTTATCATTTACTGTCTATAAAATTAAATTTTAGTATAGTTAATTATTAAGACCGAAATGGTGATTGTGCACCTAGTTTGCTTTTCGATTCAAAGTATAATAAGAGGCTATGCTAATTCATTTTTGGTCAGATAGTCAATATATGTATGTGAGTTACTTATGTGCAACTATGATTTTATTAATTGTCATATTATTTGTGATATTCACTATTTGTGTAAAGCCGATCGACGCCGAGGAATACAAGAAAGTATGTTGAACTATGTCGATCTTGGGCGGCATTGGTCATAGATCCTAGATCACGAAAATCTAGTGTGTACTCTAAAAGCAAAAGCTAATGCACCTTTGAACTTGGTTATGACCAAATTCAAAGAGGAGTAGGAAACGACTCAACACAGTTTGGACCAAAGTGTCTATAAGACATAGAAGTGAGATATTCCACTATACCATCACCTTGTTAGACACAAAGGATGATGAGATCACTTGGCTATTTCGAAGTATTAAGATGCAATTTGTTAATAAGTTGCAATTACGGAGTAGTTAGTTGGTGTGACATTAACTGAGCTTACGATCTCTGACCACTGAAGCTGATACTTATTACAAAAGTTATTATAAAGAAGGTAGATTATGAGGCCTACATGATTAGAAAGCTAGTGAAATTCTTCATAGTTTAATCAAGGATGATGTCCAAAGCTAGTTATCCACTTCTTGCCTAGAATTTAGGAGCAAATTAACTTGCACCTAACCCGCATTTGTCTCGAACATGAAAGAATGAGGAATTTGACCATGTCTTATTCTATTGGATAAATTCCAATACAAAGGCTAGGAAAAAGTTTAAGAACCTTAATCCTTAAGAAGTGGAGATTAGACGGAATTTTGAGGAGATCTTGGACATGAACAATGTGAACACTTTACGAATAAAATGTTAACTACCAAAGGTGCAAAATATAAGATGATGCACCTTTGATGTTATGTTACTCGATCTCATGCAAGTAAGAAGAGTTACCTTGTTCAATGTTCTTAATTGAATTTTGTTACTATTTAACAATTGTTTCGATCTTTTACAAGGATCCTCGTAATGAAGTTTTTGACGTGACTTCATTAAACACCAACTAGTTCCAAGGGACATATTGAGTATGGAAGGAATAACTCGAAAGTGAGAGTTTAAGTGATTGGTGTTTGCCTTCATGTAAAAGCCAATATTTTTTTTGCAATAAATTATGTCATCAACTTATTAAAATTTGCCTTCAACTTATGACCTAACAATAATGCCATTTGTTAGAGTTTATTTGAGTGGAGTCTACCTTTAGCACCAAAAGTGGTTTCTTAATTAAGGTAAAGTACCTAACTATTGAAATCCTAGTTTTCATCTATCGCTACTTCACTTAGTCATAAGGGATTATATGAAGTTAATGTCCACAACTCTCCTATATTGATAAATCAAGTACATCGATTATTTCAAGCTGGAGTATTAGAAAATTATGTAAGTTCAAGTTGTCAATTGTCGGCATTGTGAAATGGAAATATTAGAGGGAAACCATTTCAAAAAGGCATTTTGAGCTTAATCCCCGTTGCACTTAATCCACCTTTGATGTTTGACGTCAAAAGAATAAGAGGGCAATGCTAAGGCTTATAACTTCATCATTGTGATATATATATATATAAGTAAGAAAAGTCAAGTTAGTCCTTACTTTTTGCAAGTCAAGATGAGAATCAAATAAAATTTCGTGGATCGACTATGGTCGTGAATGTTTATGAGATGAGTCCAAAACTTTATGTGATGAAAGAAAAATGAACGTAAATTGTTTATTTCTATACACTGCGAACAACTATTAGTGGAAAGGAGAAATGATACTCTCCGTACTATGGTAAGAACTACGATGGTAAAGACCTCAATGTTCAAATACCATATGCCATCAAATTCTGTTACTTATACAACTCATGGTTTGTGGATTGGTCGAGTGTGTAACTTAAACCACCAAAACCAAGTGATGTATTGCCAATATCCACGATACCTCAGTCATAAGGATCAAGAGGCAGAAGGTATGAAGTATCTAGTTGTGTAAAAAATGACATTTTATTTGTGAGACAATAAGAATGAGTGGTTTCTTAGTGAATAGATATCTTAACTAGGGAAAAGTGGAAAAAAAATTCACTTTCTTTGAGTTTCAAAAACTAAGACCCTCAGGATTACTCCATCTGACTGGGAGAATTCTTGAGACGGATGAGGGATGAAGAAAAAATTTAGGTTATATGAATCAAAACTCCACATCCTTGAACTTTAAAAATTCTAAAAAGATCGTTCTGAGCAATTGTTATTTCTTTCATTAAAAGGATTCAACTTGGAAAGGATTTAACTTTTATCTCATCTACCTCAGGCATGTGTGAATGTTCCTGATCCTAATTTAAGTGAGAGCAAGATTCTTGTTTTCTAGTTGGAAAAGGGAACTTGAATCTAGTTGGAGTTCCTTTATGGATCTTGAACCCAGTGAGCGCATTTAGAAAATGCATAAGTCTAAAAGGGATAAAATCTCACGACATTTTCAATTAATAAATCAATCGTAATCCTTTTAGCAAACCCCACAAGTCAAAGGTGAACCTGCAATTATGTTAAATGTTCACTCATCCCAATAAAAGTTGTATGGATTAAAAAGTTAAAAGTAAAAATCATTTGAGATTAAACCATGTTTGCAGTTTTAATCTACCCAAAGGGCCAGTACCCATTTGAGATAAATGGATACATGAGTGATAGATGGAGTAAGACAATGATAATCGCCGAAGGGGATTTAGTCAACGAGATTGGAGAAGTCCATCTTGTTGAAAGATTTACATCTACAAAATAGACTTTAGCATTAGGCTAGTATATACCTTGACCTACATCAATGGATGCAGAGACTTCCTTTCTCAATAGAGATTTTGAAGTGGAAACATATATGGTTTAACTTAGTGATTTTATTGTCCAATGTATGATCTTAGACAATATTCAAGAGAATGGTATATTCATGTATGTTGTGATATTACGAAGGCAAATCTTGTCATTCTAACATTTGTAGCTGGTAATAGTCTAGGACACTTGAATGACATCAAAGAGTGGTAGGAATCAAACTTTGAGATTACTATTATGGGTTTTCCTTGGAATCAAACTCCAAAAGATCATTCGATTAAGTTGTTGCTCCTCTCCATGAGACATGTATCAACAACATCTTTGAAAGATTAATAATCCATAAATGCATAACTCATAAGTAACCCCATGACTAAGAGCAAGTCTCTTAGTAAATGCTTGTGTCCATAAACAATGCAAAAAGAAGAACGTGTAAAAAATGTTCTTCACCCAAATGTCATGTGAATTTATATTTTGTGATGTAGAGTAAATGTGTTGATTACAAGATCGTGTCTTATAGTACACAAGTTTATGCCTAGGTGTGTCCAATGCCTAAAGTTTGTTTTGTTGATAAGTTAGCTAGAAAATACTGATCCAACACACAAGAAGAATGTTGGAAAACAATGAATGAAATACTTGAATTCTTTAGAGGTACTGTGTTATTGTAGAAGCTTGCAATTAAGTGAGACACAATTGCTAGTTAGACATATGATGTGGATATAGGGAAGTCCATATCTGATTATGTTCTCTTAGTTGGCTTAATTGCTACTCCGCATTATAGCGAGGAACACATACAGATGTGTGTCAAAAGAAGTTGAGATTATAATTCCTTAAGTTGTAGTGTAATATCAAGGTTGGCTCTTTAGTGGAATGATCCACATAACACCAAGGCCTAAAGCATCTACAACAGTCCTTGGAGATAGTCGATACCGATTGGTTAAGGATCAAAAATATCTATAACAAATCTAACCAAATTGAGATCGAGTATAATTTTATAAAGAACTTCGTTGCACAAGGACAAATGAATTTGAGTACAAGTTTCATAATGAGACCTGATCATATATCAGTTATAAAAGCGTGATATAAGGAACAAATTCCTAAAGATCCGCATGACATGTGTGATCCCTTGAAACATGATCTTTAATGAAATCATTATTGGTAATACATGAGCACAAATATTGAGAGTTGTAATGTTGAATGTGTAAAGCATGTTCGACAGAGAAGTAACCCATTCAAACATGTGTTTGCCTTAATTTTCCTAGTTTGTAGGGGGGAAAAACTAACATGAGACTGATTTTGAATGTAAAAAAAGCTTATTCATAATAAGAAGTCGTCTTGCAGTTTATAATGGTGAACCCATTGTAATAAGGAAAGAAATGTCATACGAAAAGAGATGTACGCCATAGGATAAATTCCTATGCGAACATTGAATGATCAAATTCTAAAAGTGGGAGACTTTAGCATATTTTGTCTTACAGCCACAAGTAATCCCATTAAATGTGGAATAAGGTTAGGTGGAGAGATACATCATAACCAAAACTTCTATGTGGTGTTGAAAAATATTGTATAAACATGCGCTCCTCCAAGGGAAGAAAATAGCGCCACAACACATGATCCTATCATGTTTGTTATATACTTACCATTGGGACAAAAAAGATTGATAAATGATTTCACTTTTTCTAGTGTAAGACCTCGCCATGAACATGTGGTCTCGGTATTACCTACCCTTAGAAACCTTAACACATTCAAAATGTGTAGTTGAGTTTGGTTACTTTTGTTTAACATTAATGGTCATGGTTGATTCGACCGAGCGTGTTAAACGAGGCAAGTGAACTTGGCTATATGGATTGTTTGGTGTAAGTGGGGAAGTTTGTTTCTAGACGTATTCACACTAGTATCGTAAAAGTTTGCTTAATCGGCTCTCATGTCGTTCGTCACATGATATGTGAGCTATGAACAGTTATATATCCCTACCAGGTATGTAACAAATGTGCTCTCATCGAATGTTGATCGTGCGGTCGATTTGGTTGTATGACACAAGATTTTTATCATGATTGGTAATAGTTCCATCATGATCTATAATGAGTTATAGATCCGTCATGTGCGAGTAAGAGATGTTGGAAAAATCGGTATGCCGTTGACGGGTGAACCGATCCTGATCGGTCAAGCTGTATACCAAGATCGTGGAACTATATTAATTGGAAAGGCCAATTGATTAAGCTTGGAAGAGTGGGCCTCTTGTAGTGTGTGGGAGAGCCGAAGTGGCTTAGGTATATAATGTGTCACTTAAACATAATTAGTGGATGCTCCACTCCATCCCTTTCCTAATCCACAAAACAGAAACACATTTTGTATGTGACAAGAAGAGAGAACACGTTCTCTCCTCCAAAAACAGAAGAAAAACATTATTCTTCCTCCTCCCATCAGTTCTGCACAAATTCGTGTGGCATCTAGATTGCGAACAATCGAGTATTCTCGTTGTTGTCGTCCTGATCGTGGTTTACTCGCGAGACCAGCAACGAATCGTTCATGGAGTTCCATTTCCGCTGCTGTCGTCGCTGTCCATTCGCTGCCTCGAGGAGAACGACCTGAACCGGCTTCGTCGGCTAGACTAGTAAGCGTTTTCCTTCACGTACAATTAACATAATTAAGATTATAATATTTTAATATGGACAATTACAATAGTATAGTAAATGTGGAATACAAAAACAAATCTGGGATTCCCTTAAACCTTACCATAGAGTTTTTTAATTATTGCATTTTGCTTAACCATTTGATCTCATAATGTAGACTACAAGAAGCTTATAATTTATGTTCACAGGACGGCAACTTTGACTAAACTTTGATGTCTTTTTCATGTTTAAATATATATTTTTTTCTTTAACCATATGAGCAATCCCAAGATGGGACCTACGTTTTTTTGTCTAATTTTCTTCAGTTGAGTTGAAAAATCAACCACAGCAGGAACGAATATCGTACCAGATCTGTTGTGTAAGTGGTGATTTCAAACTATTGCCATTAACATTTCCAATCCATGGAGTAGGGAATATATATTCTCAGATTTAATTTTTGTTCATTTCTTATCTTCTTTGCTATTAGGTACTCGTAATTACTAAGCATTCTTGCAGCAACATCAAAGGGAATGGAAGAAGGAAACCCATCTCCAAATGGGAGGAATGGGTATGAAAGAGTGTCCCGAGCACGCAATCCGGTAAAACCGTATCTCTTTTCCTTCTACCTTTCTCATGATTTGTTCATAGTTCTCTCTAACTGATTTGGTGTTTACTATGTATAGGAGATACAAAACCTGGAGCAGGAACTGCATAGGCTTCTAGCCCAAAAAGCACGGCTGATGAGTAAGAAGGAAACTGCTACAGCTAGAAACAATGAGATGAGAGGTAGTATAGATGTTGAGGAAACTGAGATAGCTGAACTCAAAAGTAAGATTGTCAGCTTGCTAGAAACTAGTCGCAAGAATGGAATTCTTCTCGATGCATATCTGAAGAAGCTGGTAATTAAATCATGTTCTTCCATATGCCATTTTCCTCGTTTGCTTTTATTCAGTAAGGTTAGTTTAGTAATATATATGTAAGATAACTTTTGGGATAATAACAGTGTGTTGATACTGAATCATTCTTTCATATATTAAGAGATGAGGAACAAGATAAAAAAACAAAACCCAGAATCTGAGGTACTGTTGAAAAAAAAACTACAAATCTTAGGGCAAAGGAATCCATTATTGAAACCTCCCCACAATTGTACACTTTTGGTGTTAATTGGCCCCTCATGTCTTGGATATAATCTGGGATTTTCTTGTATCGACACAAAAACATGTGTTCATATGGCTCTTTGGTGTGGTTAGGTTGTTGATAGCATTAGCAAATATAAGCTAGATTTATTAAACACCTACAGACAAGTCAGATCATGCGTTCGCTTTACCAACTAATAGGGTTTGAAAGTGGTAGTGGCTCAGTAACATCTCAGATTAGTTGGCAGAAATATGATGTTTAGTTAATCACAAAGCCTAGCTTACAAGTACTATGGATCTTAGGTTAACATTGTCGGACAAATAGATTGCTAACACCTGAACTAGATTGTGCGCAGCTTAGTGGCATCGAGAAGTGAAGTCACACACATAATTCTAGATCTATGATAATGTAGGTAGTATGAAAAAAATTAGAGACTAGGATTAGTAGAGTGAATTCTAGATTATTCTAATGACTCTTTTCAAAGGTGATGTGTAAAAATGAGAATGGAATGTTATTTGGAACTACAAATCATTTATCATTGACCCTCATACAAGATTGATTCTTGAACTACATTACTGGACCCGACTCATATGAAGTTCTTTGACTTTTTCTCTTGTCAAGATTTTCTTCAAGCTTCTTTAGTGTTCATTCAGGTTGGTGGTGTATTTAGGACACTTGTTCTTGCTTGCGTGGTTAGTTGGTTTTTAAATGTTTGCTTCCTTTAATTCTGAATTTAACGGTGATACTGAGGGGTTTTACTGTTGGCGCTGGAGTTTTTCCTAAACCAGGAGTTCTACTCACTTAGTTTCTATCCTCTCTTTTTAGTATCTTAGCCGCTACGCAAGACAATGCTTCGAAACGGGGAGGGTTTCCTGCTTTGCTTCATGATATCATCTACTTTTATGGATTGATTAACGAATAAATCAGCTTACTTATCACATTTATATAAGACCAATTATTTGCATAAATGGACCATGACATGCAACTTTTTGCATTTTCATACCCATTATATTCTTGAAAACCTTTCAAAAGCCTGAATACATGTTGAATAAGGCTGGTGGGTCTATCTAATTAATTTTTTTATTCCTTTTTAGACACCCAACACAACTGAGTTTCAAGAGCTTCAATATGATATTGATTTGTGGAAACTATGTGTACATTGGGATGAGAAGATGGAAGAGAAGAAAAACTTGTTGAACAAAAAAACAAAGCTTGAAATGGCCAACAAGAAGCTGGAATGGAATATTAGATGTGCTCTGGAGATCAAATACAAGGAAAAGTACCCTAATCAATCCCAGTAAGTTCAACAATATAGAAAATTTTGTTCTGTATAATTTTGTATATATGATTGATAGATTTTTGGAAGTGACGCATATTTAATTAATTTTAAATAGTGTACATTTAGTTCAGTTTGAAATATGAGGCAGGGATTTTATATTTATAAAATTTCATTCTTGCAGGTGATTGGTACTATTTTGTCCCTGAATTAAAGTTGAGATATCTTGAATTAAGAATTAAGCGATTGGAATTTATCAAGTATCCACAGGACATTGTGCAAACTCTCTGTTTGCGTTTCTTTATCTGTTTCTATACTAGAAGCTTTAAATAGTCAAGATATTATGATTGAGTTTGAATTTTTGATAAGTACTATCGAAGAATGAACTTCAATTACTATCTGTTGTGCTGAGGTTGTGTTAGTTTTTCCAATTTGGCTTCAAAGAGCGTTGCAACACCGACTGTTATTTAGTATGATTTGGCAAGAGTGTCCTCACGGCCGAAGGTTAGGAATCATCATCTCTATGCTGATCTTGATCATGCTGATTTTCGTATGTAATGATGCTTGCTTGATCTGTTCTTATTTCTATGATCTTAATAAGATGCTTCATAAGATCATTATCCCTTATTTTTATTAAATATAAGTAGCTTAATACTAAAGACAAAAGATAACTGAACCTCTTTAAAATTGAAATACATTTATATAGCTGCATTATAGATCATGTTAAATTGATGAAAATTGTTGGATATAGAAAGATATGATATGGGTTATAGAAAGTGGCATAGAAGTATGCATTTTATTCATTGATTACTTGCTTTAAATACATGTTGTAACAACTAAAAAATACCATAAACATGGCCACAAAACTTTGCATGAACCTAGAACATGGCCACTAACTAAACATGAGCATCCACTATCCTAAATTGTAGCATAGCATGAGTCACTACTCAAACATGGTCACTTTCTTGAATCAAATGCATAATATGGTTATGTGCATATTCACAACTATTAAAGGCATGATTTCAACACTCCTTGCTTTTGATAGTTGTGAAGCATTGTTGTCGTTGTTGTCACCGACTTTGTATTGTGGTCATTGGCGTTATCTCCAACTTTGTGTGGTTATCATCACCATCGTTCCCAAAGTGATGTTGTTGACATGATCGTTGTTCTCCACTTTTGTTGTTATCATGGCATGGTTGTTGTATTCGTGGTTATAGCCATGGATATGTTTTGGTGATGGTTATAGTTATGGGCATTGGTTACGGATATGATTATGGGCATGATTATAGTATTTAGCCTCACTATAATTTAAGAGGAGAACTAACTTTGCATGAAAAAGAAGAAAGGTTTTCATTTTTTTTCTTTTTATTTTTCTTCATGATGGTGTGTGTAATTTACACTCTTAGGTCCCTTAAGAACAAGTGGTCTCTGATACCACTTTGTTGGATATAAAAAGATATGATATGAGTTATGGAAAGTGGCATTTAAGTATGCATTTCATTCATTGATTACTTGATTTAAAAACATGTGTAACAACTAAAAAATAGCATAAACGTGGCCACAAAACTTTGCATGAACCTAGAACATGGCCGCTAACTAAACATGAGCATCCACTATCCTAAATTGTAGCATAACATAAGTCACTACTCAAACATAGTCACTTTCTTGAATCAAATTCATGATATGGTTATAGGCATATTTATAACTATTAAAGGAATTATTTGAACAAAAATCACGTAGGTGGAGCAACTTATTTCTTCCATGCAAATCAGAGACAAAATGTTCTCTAAAATATGAGCAAAATTTTATCTATATGTAAATCAATATAGGAAAAAATATGCTTATATTCATTATAAAATTAACATTTATTTTAACACATAACTTCTAATTTATTTTTAAAAAATACTTATTTCATGTGTGATTTTTATTGCCTCAAAACATAATGGTAAGTAAGATCTTGTGTAACCCACTTATGTAAGTCTTCATCTTAGTTTTCCAAGTTTGTTGAAGGAAGAATTAAGATGAGACTAATTTGAATACATAAGAGAATGTGTTTATAATCAAAAGGTCTTCTTATATTTTACAAATGGTGAGCCTATTGCAAAAACGTTGCCTTATATCTAAAAAGGTATATCATTGAAAAGGTACCTTTTGCATACACTACATAAATAATCTCTGCTGCAAAACAATCGATCAACAAACTTGAAATATTAGAACATATACTTGTGTTCGTGGGAGATAGGTTGGGAACTTGGATTGTGAAAATAGGAATGTGATTTTCATATTTCGATCCCGGATCTATTGAGACTACTTAATGTTAGTCTATTTACATAATTTACTATTTACATATTTTATGTCGTTCTAAATTGGTATCAAAGCATGCAAAAGTGGTCTTCATGATCTGGTTGATTTTTGGTTTGGCTTGCTTGCTTTTGGTTACTCAAATTGCAGTGACAAATTGACATACTCATTCTTAATTTTCGCTGTTATTTTCTGTGTTTTCACTGCATATGTTATATGAAATTTGAATTACGTTATGTTAAATTTAGGATGAATCAAACGGACATGAAATTGATACTTTATGCAAGTTATGAAAGTCCAAAGATGGCATGTTGAACATGTTTAAAATCTAAAAAATTTTCCAGAAATCTGGAAATTTTGTGAAGTTGGTGATTTATGTCATTTGAGATGCGTTTCCATAATGAATTCGTTTATTTCGTCCTTTGAATATGGTATTTATGGAAATTAGAAAATGTGAAGTTTCCAATGAATCAAAGAGAAGATTTTGAGTATCTATAAAAGTGTAAACATTGAAAGTTGATCACTTCATTTTTCTGAGTTTTTCATGAAGAATATCAAGAACACCAAGAACCAAATGATCATAATAATCTTAAAAAATTATTTAATAAAGTTTCCGAAGTCAGAAAATCCCAAAAATTTCATCCCCAGAAACAAACATACGAATTTATGGATGAATTAAAATATTTTTCAGGAAATTTCAGTATTTATTACGAATTTTCCATATTTGCAAAGGAAATAATTTGTAATAAACACCTCCAAAGGTCCAAAATTTGTGAAGTTTTCTGGATAATTCGGAAAAACCATAGTTAATAAGGAACTGCCCAGAATAGGTTTTTCATAGTGTAAGTAATATTATTTGAATTATTATTCAAATATGATTTAAAAATCCTTAATAATTATTCTGGTGCAGAATAAATTATGAACATATTTGTTAACATTCCTAAGTAAGTGTTTAAATTTTAGAATATTCATAAATAACTGTTTAACAGATGGAACAATTTATCTGAATTATTAAGTAGAAAAGTATTTTAAAATACTATAATCACTATAGAAATCTAAACATATCAAGCTCTCATTCTTTGGAATTAAAAATTTGAACCTTAATGCAAAATTATTCTATCTAAATATAAAATTATTATTATCGTAATAGCGTTGAATATGGTTGTTTTTTAATTGTAAGTATCAAAAGACATAATATTTTAAATTTTATTATCCTATATCAAAATTTAAATGCAAAAAAAAATTGTAATTTTAATTTAAAATTAAAAATAAATCACCGCTAGCGTTATAGAATCTTAAAAAATCTCTAGAAGTGATTTTTCTTTTGTTAATTAGTGATAATTGTACAATAAGAATGGACATCATCTACTGTATGAGGCGACTCATCTTTGGGCTTCACATTATTTATGAACATCTTAATGTTGGTCTTGCAATGTTGATTGTCAGCTTAATATTTGATAATAAATTATTTGTGTGCCAAAGGTTAATTGCTTCATGTTTGCTATTGTTGGGACAACTCTCCAAATCTCAGATCAAGTAGGAGAGGATTTGGACTGAATCCCACATTGTCTAGGAGTGAGTTTGAAAAAAATTACTTGTCTCACATTGCTTAGGAATACAAGGGAGGAGGGGTCTCACCTCTATAAATAAACCTTGTTGCTCATGTGGTTTGTATCACAAATCTTAGACTAGTTAACTATAAGTGTAACTTGAACTTGAGTTTGTGAGAGTGGAAAGGGTTTTTACAATTTTTTCTATCAAAAAATTGTAATACTTATTTTAGTAGCGTTCGTAAACGTAGGTTAATTGAGAGACCGAACTACATTAAAAATTTCATGTGTTGTTCTTCTCTTTTTCTCTATTATTTATTTTCTTGTGTGAGTTTATTTGTGTTTGGGCCCCAACAAGTGGTATCAGAGCGAAATGCTCGTTCCAGGGAGGAGAATAGAGAAAGAGTAGAAGCAAAAGTACGAGTTTCCATTGTTTGATGGAAAAAACAATTTCACGCTATGCCTGAGCATGATTCAAGACTATTTGGTGCAACAGAGTCTTGACATCGCATTAGAGGATGAAAAGTCTAACGGTATGAAAGATGGAGATTGGAGTACGATTCATAGGAAAGTTGTCAACACTATGAGGTTAGCACTTTCTCCCCAAATCAAAATGATTGTGTTGAAGGAGACATCTCCTAATGTTTTGTGGAAGAAGTTGGAGAGCACTTATTTGTCGAAGTCTTTAACTAACCGATTGTGTCTGAAAATGGCTCTATATACTCTTAGAATGGATGAAGGATGCAATATTTATGACCACATTAATAATTTTAATCAGTTAGTCTATCAACTATTGAGTTTGGGTGAGAAAATTGAGAAGGAATAGCAGTCATTGCTTCTGTTAGCATCATTGCCTAAATCATTCAAGTCATTGGTGCAAATGATGTTACTAGGAAAAATACTTTGCAGTTGAATGATGTGATAATAGTCTTGAAGGATAATGAGAGGATGATGAGAGAAGATGGTGATGGTCCTCAATTACTCGTAGCTTCAGGGGATGACAAAAGAGGGAGAAATCGCAAGAAGGGTGACAGTGGTAAAAGATCGAGATCTCGGCCGAGAGACATGAGTACTGCTGAGTGTTATTTTTGTGGAAAAACCGGTCACATGCAATCTCGTTGTCCACAGTTTAAGCAGGACTTGAAGAGTATACAAGGAATGATGAAGGGTAAGCAGCAAGTTGGTAATTCATCAATTAATGTGGTTGAAGATTATAGTGAGGTATTGTTGACTGTTGCTAATGATCTTGTTGAAGATCATTCTGGTTGGGTGTTAAATTCTGCTGCTGAAATGCATATTTGTAGAGATCAAGCTTGTTTTGACACTTTGCAGAATGAAGAATTTTGATTACATCCATACTGCGAGCAAACAAAAGTTGAAGATCGAAGATGTTGGAAGAGTTCTTTTGAAGCTCCATAAT
The DNA here is from genome assembly GCA_948243855.1 of Flueggea neowawraea. Lineage (NCBI taxonomy): Eukaryota > Viridiplantae > Streptophyta > Magnoliopsida > Malpighiales > Phyllanthaceae > Flueggea > Flueggea neowawraea. The sequence goes on from CAODLS010523196.1 coordinate 14,701, forward strand.
GGTGTTGTCAAAACACTTGCTGATGTGAAGTCTGTGCCTAGTGCTAGAGCCAATATAATTTCTTTGGGTGAGTTGGCATCTCGTGGGTACAAATATGTTGGTGATAGAAAGTTCTACAAGGTTTTTAGAGGTGATAGCTTGGTGTTGCAAGGTAGGAAGAAAGGGAAAAATATTTATTATTTGAATGGGTGTTCCCTTAATAATGAAAGCATCAGGACAAAGAAGATGAAGACTATAAAGAGAGTTCGATTTTCTAAAACTATCGAGATATGTGGGGATTTGGGTAGATGGATGATTTGTTGGGATAACTCCCTAAATCCCACATCAAGTTAAAGAGGATTTGGAGTGAATCCCACATTATCTAGGAGTGAGTTTGGAAAAAGTACTTGTCCCACATTGCTTAGGAATACAAGGGAGGAAGGGTCTCACTCCTATAAATAGGCCTTGAGGCTCATGTGTTTTGTACACAAATTTTGGGCTAGTTAATTAGAGGTGTAACTTGGGTTTGGGTTTGTGAGAGTGGAGAGGGGTTTTACAATTTTGTTCGCCCAAAAATTGTAATACTTATTTTAGTAGAGTTCGTGGACGTAGGTCTATTGAGAGACCGAACCATATTAAAAATTCCATGTCTTGTTCTTCTCTTTTTCTCTATTATTTATTTTCTTGTGTGAGTTTATTTGTGTTTGGGTCCCAACAACTATGACATTTAGCACATCAGGGCATGCCTTTAGGACTATTCTTTATATAGCCAATCTATGTCCATGGGCTTCGTGAGGTTTGTTCCTAGTGTTTGGCATGGCCCCAGGCTCGGCTGAAAGGTATTTTTCCAGCCTGGACATACAGGCCAGGCCAGACCAGGTTGAGCAGGCCGAGTGCTCTACCCAATCCGCCTATTCCATGACCCGTGGGCTATTTTTTATACAAAATTAATATTTTATAATATTTTTATCAAAATATAATATAAAAATTATATATATATATATGTTAGTTTTGGTGTCCTAGTCCAATCATTTATGTGTATTGTTATTTGATTTATCAATTAATAAAGAGGTATTTCATTTTATCTATGAAATATTATACTATGTTTTATAAAGATAAAACTTTCATGAATAGTTTATTCTTTCTTATGTCATCGAGTGTGACTTGATAGTAAAACCATAAGGTAAAAGGAATATTATTCTAAATATCCCTAATCGATTGTTATCATGGGAATGATAACAAAACAATGTTAGTATGTTACTAAGTAGATAATCAAGTATGGATATGGGATATGACTTAGAACATAGATACATGTTAGGAAACATGTATTGGACTGACCCGCTATGAAAGCACTTTATGGATCAATGTCACAAATAGATTTTATGCAGTGGTAATGTTTGAGTCCTTTGACTAAAACTCACTATTGACTCTTACATGAAGAATCATATGTTTTGACTTGGTCAAACATCATCCGTAATAGGATGACAATAAATGCCATGATTGGATATGCCATGAATATTGTAAATGAGTGATAGTGAGAGTGATGGATTTGTTCCTCTTATGAAGAGTGAAATCTTTAGGCTACTTGATGAGTATGATTGATTGAATGTATGCATACTCAAATGAATTGATAAAGGGTTATCAATATTATTTGTCATATTAATCTACTTGGGATCAAGAAACACATTAAGCAATATAAGGTTGACATATGACAATGCCTTATGCTTAATATAGATACCATAAGATAAAAGGACTAAATATCAATCTGTGAAACGTTAACTCAGATCACCGACTCCACTTGATTTTGGGTTGCCATAATGTATTACTAGACACCGCTTATGGACAATGGGCCCAAGTGTTTGGGACGAAGCCCAATGCCAATTTCAAGTGGGCCTATTGGGTCACACACTAAAACGAATTGGATTGGATTACAAATGTTCTCTCATTTGGTAAATAAATTATTAAGATAATTAATTTGATTAATTATTAATAATTCAAGATTTTATGATTTATATCTTATTTATGATATAAGATATCATCCATTTATGTAATGTGCTTTTAATATAAATTACTTCTTATTAAGTTTAATAAGCTTTTGGGCATATTTTATGTGTTACATAAATTCGGCCCATATTTATTAATAAGAGAGTGATTTATTTAATGATAATATATCATATAATTAAAAGCCCAATAACATTATGAAACCCTAGAGGAATTTCGGCACACACCTATGTTTTAGGAGTTTTTATTCTTGTGTGACAAGAAGAGGCACACCGTAATTAGTATACTTAATTAATTAGGAAGCATATATTCTTGTGAGACAAGAAGAGGCAAACCCTAGTTGGACTAGGAGGAATTCGACACTCTTCCTAAAAGGGAGAGAGGCTGAATTCTTGGTTGCCAAGGAAGAGAAAATTCGGCCCTAATCAAGGAAGAAATTCGGCATACTCCTCCTTGATTAGGGTTAACCGAATTCTTGAAGGACAATGAGAGGGTTTTTGGCTAATCCTAGTGCACCAAGTTAGGTTTTTCCATATGCCTATAAATAGGAGCACACCATTGTCATATTCTTCATGGCTTGGCTGAATTTGTGAGTGTCAAAAACAAAGAGAGAAAATTATTTGTGAGAATTATAATAGAGATTCTAAGTGCTAGTACACTCCACAAAACCAAAAAAGGTTTTATTTGTGTGGATACCATTTGTCATGTTCACGCAAAAGCAACGTAGTTGAAAGGGTTTCGAGTTTATACTAAAAACTACATCAACACTCCATTCATTCATTCAATCAAGCATTGGTTTTAAGGTAAAAACCCTAACCCTAATTGTGTATGTTGATGCGCATGGATCATTGGTGAAATTCTAGGATGGATTTTTTTTGTTATTTCTATTGCGTTATCCTTATATGAATGTCATATTTTAGTTATGAATTGTAATAATATATATATTGTATATATTATATTATATATATAATATAAAAAATATAATATATATAATATTATATATATATAAATATTATAAAATATTATATATATATATATATAATCCAAATTTATGATTTTAAACATGTTCATATTTCTATTTATTGTTTTTAATATGATTTGAAATAAATTAGTTTCAGTTATGTTCTCTGAGGCTTGTGCGAGATGGGTCGGGCTCCCATAGACGGTTCGACTAGTACACGGGTCATGGTCCAATCTTGGGTCTTGACAAATGTGGTATTAGAGTGTTAGGTTTCTTATTGTCTTGGCGGTTGTGGAGCCTAAGTATCTTTGATCGAGTCAGTTTGATTTGCCTCAGTATATATTTTTTATTGTAATCTTGGTATTGTGGCAATGGTCAGCATTCTGATTTTCATCTATGCATTCTATTTGTTTGTTGCATTCATAGATATGGGTTCACGTCTGGAGTCACCAACTAGGGATGCCGCTGAGTCCGCTAATCATTTTGTAGTGGATCAGGGAGATTCACGTACTCGTCTGGAGGTAAAGACATTACCTCATCTGTTGTAGTCATAGAGTGCCCCTCATGCGGCTGTTTTTTTGAGAATTTCTTAGAGGCTTGACTGTATGGCTATGACCCTTGAAAATGTGAGCACTAGATCTTCTGATCTTTCCCATAAGAAGAGTAAAATCATGGAGGTGGTCAGTAACCATCAGGGCCAAGGCTAGAGCAGCCAGCTTGAGCTAGAGCATAAGTTCTCTATCAGGGATACTAGCCGAGTCTGTTACTCGCAGTGCCTTACGTATGGAAAGAGGCATCCCGAGTTATGCAATAAGGCCACGGGCAAGTGGTTTTGTTGCAGACAGTTAATGCAAGAGATATCTAAGTGTCTTTTCAAACTTGGATTAGGAGCTCAGTCGAGCTTGAACAAGATTTTGAGTTCAAGAGAGAGCTCGAGTTCAAGCTTGAGCTCGATAAATTTTAGACGAGCCGAACTTGAACATTCCAAAACTTGGCTCGGCTTGGCTCGAATCCGGCTGTTTGATTTTAATTGGAGTATGGTCAAAAGTTGTAGCTTTATTCTTTTTCGTTTTTTGCTCAATACATATATTACCCCTGAACTTGCACCTTTTTCTCGAATCACCTCTGAACTCAGAGAATGTCTCATTTGCCCTTGGACTCATCCAAACACATATTATTTGGACTCATCAATTCAATCTGACTCTCGCTTCTCCATCTCGTCTCTTTCTCTCAATCTCACTCTAAATGTATGGACTGAGCTAAGTTTAGCTGAGTCAAATGGATGCCTTTAGGACATCTTGTGGTATTTGATGTGTGGAAGAAAAGTGTCACATTAGAGATAACTCAGAGACTGCAATGAGTTCAAATTTAGATTAAGTCAGTTATAGATGCGTTTGAATTTAGCTCCAAGAGAGCCAACTATAGCATTTTTTTTATCGGAGCCAACTATAGCATTTACACTTTAATTTTTGGAGATTATGTGTTTTTAATTTTCATTTGATATTTATTTATTCATAAGAGTTCTTGTTTGTTTCAATTTGGATTTGCCAATAAAGTTAATTTTAGTCATATGTAAATGAGAAATGTTGATAGTTTGCATTGTTTGATTGAGTGGAATGAGGATATCACTGAGTGCATTAGCTTAGGACTGCTCACAGGTCTTGAAATTTTTTTAATTGAACCTAATATTTGGACAAAAAAAGAACAAGAATAAAAAAAAGAATATCCGAACTAAAAAGAACATGAACCAAATGCATGAGAATTGAAAGGATTTAAATTATTCTTGCACCCTCGAACTTGCAAGCTGGTGCACCAGGAAATTGGTGCTCAAGGTTTGTGGGAGTATCAAATACGAAAACTAGATCATGAATCCTTGTATGTCGTTTCCTGTTGGAAGCTCCTAGGAATAGGGAGTGAAGTTTCAAATGAGCAGACATGGTCCTCTAGACTTGCATGAATAGCAGAATAGGTATCTTTGAAATCAGATTTACATTTACTTGTACTATAAAACTACGTTGATTCAAGGCATAAGTTTTAGGGTAATTAACTATTTCGTCCTTTAGGTATAGTGTAATCTACATTTTCATTCCTGCATTTTAAAAACCCCAGTATTTAGTCCATGGGGTTAAATTCACTCTAATGGTGTTAGAAAATTATTGAATAGACATATATACCTCTTTTATTAACTCCTCATCTTATTTCCTTTCCACCGGCTACCTACCCGAACCCATCTTCCTCTTTCTTAAAAAAACCCTTCTCTTTCATAAAATGGATTAAATTCAACAAATCAAACCTATTTAATTATTGTTTCTAGTTTACATCCAGTCAATTAAGTCTCACTCTTTCTTTTATTTTCGAATCTCATATCCTCCATTAGCCAACTCCTTGCTATGTAACTCAGTTCGTAAATTTGGACTTCTGTTTGTTAATAGCCTAATTTTAGTTTGACATGCTTTAAAAATTTTGTGTTATGTAAAACTTGAACTGCAACTTACTTTTCAAAGTCTTGGAGTGGTTTATGGAGATTTAACTTTGCTTCCCATTTGATTACTCTTCTTAGTCTTTTATTTTATGTTGTTGTTCTTGTTTTGCTAAATTAATAAAGGCAACAAATTTTTGGTTTGCTTCCATGGACAAGGACGACCAAAACAAAAACAAAATGATAAGGGTTTTGTCTTTTGTGTTTTGAACTTCAGGTTTTTTCCTTGTTGGAGTAGAATCCAACAAAGGAGAGATATATGTTCTTTCAATATTTTTATTTTATTTTTTTCAAGATTAATATTTTATTTATTTTTATTAAAATTATTTAAGACGAAATTTCGTTATGCTAAAGAGGAAGGATTTGATAGTGTTGATGTAATACCCCGAATAATTTTATAATTATTTTTGGATAATTATATTTGGAGCAATTATTTAGAATAATTATTGGTGGATAATTATTATAAATAAATTTGGGTAAAACTTTAAATTTTTATTTTTGGTAATTGAAAGTGATTTATTAATTGAAAAATTTTTGAAAATTGAAAAATAAAAATCTGAAAAAAAAGAAAAAAAAAAGAAAAAGAAAAGAAAAAGAAAATTTCGGTTAGGTTATTTACTGGTTTGGTTTACCGGTTTGGTCCGCTGATTTAACCGGTTGGGTTGATTTATAATAAGTTGGTTTGGTTTATTTTTGTGAAATGGTTTGGATTTTGAAGATGGCTGCAAATCTATTAGTGGGTTGATTGGGTTCTTATTGTGGATTGGTTTGGTTAAGTTTAATTTTGAATTGGTTCGGTTTTGACTGTCGGGTTGGTTAGCTGGTTCGGTTCGACTGGTTCGGTTTAGACTGGTCAGCTGGTTTGGTTTGGCTCCCTTCTCTTCTTTTAAAACCCAGAATGCTACAATAACTCTTTCTCTCTCTTCGTTTTTGAACCAGAAATGACTCTCTCTCTCCTTCGTTCCTCTTCATTCCTCCCACTAAGCCAAGGTGATTTTCTCTTTCTCTCTCTTATTTTTGCTTGGTTTCATGGTTACACCGATTGGTTTGTGTGGGTTTCGGTTTTTGGCAAAAAAAGTTGATTTTGGGTTTCAATTTCTGTGATTTTTGCATGGATTTGAGTTGGCTTTTGTTGGATAATGATAGATTGAGATTGAATGAACATTAATCTAGCTTAAAAATGAAGATTTGATGATTTTTCATGGATGAGTCATTTTGGTCCGAAAATTGAGATTTCGGTTTGGATTGATTTTGATGTTCTGAGTGTAAACCAATATTAGATTTAGGTTCAATGGACTGTTTAGAGTTGATTGGAACCATCGGGAACATCGGGTTTCGCGTGGTTTGAGATTTGGGGTGTTTTTGGTAAAATTTTCGTCGCGAAGACTAAGTTGAAAATTCTGTTTTTCTGGAAAAATTGGATGATTGGGTCTGATATTTTCCATGAGCGACATATTTGTAATTTTGGAAAAATATTGGTTGATTTGTAATTTTT
>CAODLS010523247.1:0-15120 GCA_948243855.1 Flueggea neowawraea
TTAACTCTTACCACTCTCTCCACACCAATTCTCTCTCAATCTCTTCTAATCTCTCTCAACATTCTTACCACTCTCTAATTTCTCTTATTTATTGTTTATTTCATATTAATCTCAATTATTTTCTATATTTTTTTACTAATAAAAAAAGTTTCTTTTTGTGAAATTTTTGCTTCAAATTTATTTTTTTACTATAATTAATTACTTATTTTATTATTGTATTTTATTTTGTTATATTTTGTTTTAAAAAATTTATTTTGGGAAAGAATGGCAAGTTTTAGTGATGATAGAAATGTCGAAAATATTGAAATTGAAAATGTCGGAGTCAGAACACAGGAGAGTGAAACTCAACCAATTCCCACCGAAGAGAAGGGATCAGGAGGAAGAGTTCCTAAGATCGACATTTTCAAAGTGCATTTTAAGAAAACACACAAAGGTGATAATAACTTTGTCGTTGCTTGTAATTATTGCTCGCAGATGTACAAGTTCAAACATGGAGGGGGTATGGGACTTTCATACGACATCTTCAACAAAAACATCCTCACAAGGTGGGAATGGGTGAAGACCAAGTGCAATTAACTGTCTTCTTCTTCTTCTTCTTCTTCTTCTTCTTCTTCTTCTTCTTCTTCTTCTTCTTCTTCTTCTTCTTCTTCTTCTCGTCCTACTTTATTTCATTATGATCATAATGAATGTAGTAATGGTTTAGAGGAAATGGTTGTCTTAAATCATTTATCATTTAGTTTTGGTGAAAACATTGGTTTTAATAGATGGATTAAAAATTTTTGTCAACCAACTTTTAAAACGGTTCCTAAAAATACGCTTAAAAGGAATTTGTTAAAATTGTATAAAAAAATAAAAAAGGATTTGGTAAAATATTTTCAAGGAAATGATATACATGTTTCCATTTGTAGTGATATTTGGAGTGATCATACTCAACCTCATTCATACATGGGCATTACATGTTATTGGGTCGATGCAAATTTTTTAATGCAAAAAAGAGTTTTAGCATATCGATGTTTTGATGAACCTAATACTGCAACAAACATTTGTAGAATAATTCATAATATTTTAGAAGAATATAGGCTGGTTCGTAGAATATTTTCAATTTCATTTGATAATGCATCGGCTAATACTGCTTCTAGTTTTGACTTAAAAAGAGTTTGTGAACCAAATTTTGGAGGACAATTTTTTCATGTACGATGTATTTGTCATATTTTAAATTTATGTGTTCAATATGGTTTACAAGCAATGGATTTTTTGTATAACTCTAATAAAACATGTTCTTTCTTATATTTGGGTGTGTCCTAGGACCGCAAGAGAATGGGCGCAATTTTGTGTTCAAAATAGTAAACAACCTAAACTTTTTTCAAAAGATGTTTGTCATCATTAGAACTCGACTTCTAAATTACTTAGTCAATCTATTTATTACAAAAAATTATTGTGTTCTTTAGTCGCTCAACATGTTCCAAGTAATAATCTTATACCAACTACTTGGACTATTTATAAAAGAATTAAGAGATTTTAAAATATTTTTATGATGCCACTCATACTTTTAGCTGTGTTTATAGACCAACTTCGCATGAATTTTTAGAACAAGCATTAAATGTAGCAGGTACGTTTATGGAGGGCGAGAAAATCGAAGAGATTAAACACACCATCCTTCAAATGAAATTTATCTTGTTGCATTTGTTTTTTATCCTAGGTCTAGAAATACATTTGATTTATTGCATGACATGTAGGAAACTTATTATGCACTTGTATTAACCTAATTGTACTTGTATTAATTTGCTTGCACTTGTATTAATTGAATTATAATTGTATTAATTGACTTGCACTTGCATTAATTCACTTGTAATTATTATTGTAATTCTAAAAACAATTGTACACCAAATGAGTAGTTCTAATAGTCTAATAGCATTTTCACTTGATTAGCATCAAACATCCACGTGGTTTGCCATGTGATCCTGAACAGTTCATTTGTACAAAAGTGTAATGAATGGATAGAGTGCATAAAAGTTTCAAAGCAAGCATATTTACCGATTTATTTTTTCATTTGTAAAAATTTTCTCTATGTTAAAAAGAAATGTAGATAATATTTAGAAGAGAATATATTTACTAAAACAGAAAACAGAATGCATAAACAAGATAAAAATTGCTTATAAAATTAAAAAAAATGGGCGGGTCGAACCAGAATTGTTGGTTTAATCGATCAAACTCGGATCCTGAACGAAACTGTGCCAATCTGAGGGGTCACAATACGGTTCAGGTTCTAGCTCCCGTGGAACCAAAACTGCCGGTTCATGAACTGGAATCAGCAGCTCCTGAACCGTGGCCACCACTACTTCCCGGTGCAAGCGAAGATTAGTTTGGGTGTGTTACGCACTTAAAAGTGTCTCCCACAGTTAGGGCTCATCTAGAACACCTTGTGAGGAATAAAAAAAACTCATCATCGTGCGGACCACCTTTTTCACCAATTGTTTAATTTTATCATTGTTTGTTTATTTTGGTCATTTAATTATTTTTTTCTTTCTTCAAATTATTTTTTATTGCCTAACTTAAGGATCTAGATTCAGTGAGAGATTTTGTACTTTGATACTCGTGCATATCGTTTTGATTCTTGGATTCATTTTCCATTTTGTTACTTGTACGATTTAGTATACTTGTAATTTTCCTTGTGCTAGTAGACAACCATGTCATCACTTGATTAGCATCAAACATCCACGTGGTTTGCCACGTGATCCTTAACAGTTCATTTGTACAAAAGTGTAATGAATGGATAGAGTGGATAAAAGTTCCAAAGGTTGGGGTGAGTGAACACAATCAAAAGAGAAGAATTCAAGAGATAGAAAAATTCAAAGGGAAGAGAAGAGAAGAAAATAAATAGAGAATATGAGAAGAGTGAGAGAGAGAAGGATACAAAAATATTAGATAGAGGAAAGACATTCTGATTTCATTCAAATTGGATGATCAACTATGACCAGTGGCAGAGCCAAGTGGGGTCGAGTGTGGGTGGCCGACCCCACCGGCGGCAGAGGGAACTCCTATGCACCCCCCCCCCCGGGGGCCCCCATAAACCCTAACACAACTGCCCCCACTGTAGATCTCCTCGAAACATAACAAAACGAAGGGAAGAGGAGAAGTGAAACATAATCAGTTTCACTCTCGCTCTCTCTTCGCCTCGTCATTGTCCGTCACTGAGCAGCTCCGCCACCAGCCCACCACTGCTACTCGCCACCATCGTTCACTGCCTTCCTCTCGTCGTCCGTCGTCGTCTGCCTTCCGGTAAGTACAATGGCTGCACTTCTTTGTCTTTCTTTTTCTTTTTGTGTCAGTTAAATTAGGGTTTTCTATGGTTAGGTATTTATGTTGTTGTTTGTGAAATTTTTAACATAATTTCTGTTTTGAAGTGATTTAGTAAGTTTTGTTATTGAGATGAAATTTTCATTGAGTTTTATTTATTATGGTGAAATTTTTAACATAATTTCTGTTTTTTTGTACCCTATATATATCGGTATATTTTTTGTTGCAAAAAAATCATTTTAGTCCATCATTTTAGACAACTCTGGTCCTGCCACTTACTATGATAATCCACAGCCCTTATTGTACAACACTCGGTCGCAAAAGTAAACTAGTTGTTTCCCTCAATATTCCCTGTTTATAATTCTCATGACCCAGACCCTCAGCGACATAAACGAGACTAACATAAAAAAGTGAATATTTAGAAAAAGAGACAGTAATATTTATTTTCGTCTATTTCTTTGAACTTCCACTCACCCTCATGACGAGAACAATACCAGATATGATCATAAGAAGTTTCTGTATGATGAAGCATAACTTGGGTTTTTGCACTCCCAGTTTCTATATCAGCCTGCATGATTACAATCTGACTATATGAGCATGTCACCACTTAAAGAAGATAGCACTCTAATTATTATATATATGTTTCTACAAATTAGATCTAACTATATTTTTATTTATGCAAGAATTTTTGCTTTTTTTTTCTCTCAAAATGATATTTTAATTTCATATTATATTATATTATATTATATTTAAATTACAATATCTAATTTATTTATCAATTTTCTGAATAATTGTTCTTATATTATTATCATACTTAATTTAATTTCAAAAACATAATGATATAAGACCGGACATTATTCAATGACGAATATTGAAAAATAAATCAACCTAAAAGAACAAGGATATTAATTAAAAGAAGTCCAAATATGTGTACCTGAGGTTTTGCATATACAGAACCATCTGGAGCAGCAATAAAACTGGTTGTCATTTCCCCACATCTTCCCACCGTGAACTCTTGTAGAGACGGAAACCTGAAATTATAACCTCTAGAACAAAATGCAACCAAGTGAGGTAAGCTTCCTAGTACTAATTTCAATAGCTTGGGAAATACAATCTCCTCCACCACCTCACTAGTTGTGTCTTCCTTTGTCTGATCCTCAATTCCAAACAATTCTACTAATAGACGGCAGCCTATCAGCTCCAGGTTTGTCAGATTTGGAAGACCTCGAGCCATTTGAATTGGGAACACATATTTCAAACTAAAGCAAAATTGTATCTTGACATGCTTTAAGTTTTGAAGGATCAGTTGTTGCGGATGAGGCTTCAAAAATGTTTCATTCCCCTTGTCTTTTTCTTTGAAAATGCACTCAATTTCTCTACACCAAATGACTTTAAGTTCATCTAGGTGTTCCAAACTTTGAGTAAAGGAAACTGAGAACATAGATTTCAGGTTGCATTCCTTGATAGATATTCGAGTGAGACTAATAAGGTTTACAAGATCGGTTGGCCCCTTCCATATACGCTTCAAAGCACGCAAATTCCGAAGCTCTAAATTTATTAGGCGCGAGAGGCAATCCTTGCTCCTTTCATCCAGTCCATCGAGTGAGAAGACATCTTGCAAATCATCGCAACTGTAAATCCCTACATTTTCCAATTTTTGTATTCCCTGCAACAATTTCGCTGGAAATATTGTCACAATGCTGCTATTACCAATAACCTCCAATCTTTGTAATTTCTTCAGAATTCTCTTTGGTGTCTGACCTTCACATATTTCTACCAGATTACCATTACAAATTATAAGCTCTGCCAAATTCGAGAGAAAAATTCCCCCTGGTTTCTGCTTTAAAGTACTAATGCGGCATTCCATCTTACAATATTCAAGACGAAGGTGAGAGAGATCACCGAAGTCTACCTCAGCAATGTCCGGCATCAAGTTTCGAACACTTTGGTTCCTTTCTAAATGAAGATGACACACATTCTGAAACAAGTTATGACATGTTCTGATGGTGTCGTCCGTTGCATTAATGCAAATATTTCTTGCAACTGGATATCTTAGCCTTGACTGGAATCGGTGGTACCGACAACTAAAACCAATGCGAATATCATACCAAATCAAGTCAGAGAAATCAAAATTTCTTGGGATTTTCTTAGAATATTGCAATGATATAATGTTCAAGTGAGGTAGTGAAGTTCTGTGAATATTCATCAGGGTAGAATTTAACAAGACAGAACTTTTGTGTAAAAGTTTGAATACCTATACTCTGAGCTTTCTCTTGATTAAATAGAGTTGTTACAACTGATCATATGCCTCAATTACAGTAAATCATATCTCGTAATTACAGCAGATTCTATTCTAGAAAAGGAATATATTTACATAATATATGACGACAATAATATGACAGTTACAGCTGTCATTTGCAGAATTGCCCTTACCTTCATTCCATTTCTTAAAGCTGCCAATGTGTAACTCCTCCAAATTGGTTAATTTTCTGATCATCTCGGAAGGAACTCTCTCTAGATTATTACGTTTTGTTAACTCCAACAATTTCAAATTCTTCAATTCCCCAATCTCATCCGGCAATTCCTGAATATCAGTACCACAAAAGCTAAGAATCTCAAGACTCCTTAGATTTCTCAATAAAGCAAGGTTGGCTCTAACTTTGTCATCTGAAGCGAAGTTGCAATATCTCAATTCCAGAGTGTGAAGGTTTGCTAACCTTTGCAGTGACTGTATTGACAAGTTTCCACAGCTATAGAACGGACTTCAAGTTTTTCCACTCCTTCAAATGATTTATTTAGAATGTTGGTAAAATTATCATTTGGGTGGTAATAATATCCTAATTGTCTTCTTTCCAACAACAACATTTCCAGCTTTGGTGTATCCAGTTGATCCGGAAGCCGTCCAACCTCATTGCCCAACATGGAAATAGCTGCACAGTCTTTGAAACTTCCATCAGTTGGCCACTCCTTAAACCCAATGCCACAACCCACAAAGAATTCCCTTTTTGTTTTAGACTCCGACATTGCTGAATAACTCTTCCCAATCACTAGGACGATATCACGAACCAAGTCATACATCTTCAATTGTCCTTTCCTTTCAGCTTCTAACAATAAATGGGAATCTTGAAGCTCACCAAGTGCGACCAGAACTCCACTCGTTTTATCGTCAATTGACCTAGCACCTTGATACAATCCCAACCCAAGTGCATACTCAGTCAAGTCCTCAACACAAATGCCATAATCTTCTGGGAATAAGGAGCATAACAACAAACATATTTTCATTTCTTCTCTTTCCAATTCATCAAAGCTGAACTTCAAACTTCTATAAGCATTTTCTTCTTTGCTTAGATCTCGAATATCTCGATGTTCACCATCTCGAAGCTTTCTCAATGCTCGTTTCCATTCACGCAATTCATATTTTCCTTTGAGAGCTTTTCCAGCAAACACAATTGCTACAGATAAACGCCCGCACTCTTTTGCTACCAGTTATGCAACAGCGGTCAGGGCGAAACATCCTCTAGATTGGCAGAAGTTTTAAATAATTTCAGTGCTTCATCTTCTGCTAAAATATCTAACAGAATCTTCCTTTGACAGTTCATCGACTCACAGACGTGTTTTTGACGTGTGGTCAAAAGAATCTTGCAATTGTTAAGATCATTAGTACTCATAAATGGGATCCCGAATTCTTTTAGGTTAAGCTCCCCCCAAACATCATCCAACATTAAAAGCTTCTTCTTCCCATCTTGCAGTCGCAACATTAATTTGCCTGCTCTTGTTGTGATGCGGAGCAGCATGCACTAGATTATTGGATGGGCTTGGATGGGGTGAAAATCAGCAGAGCTTCCAGAGGCCATAACTTTTGATCCAGGAAAAGTTACGGGGTGCACAGCACATCAAATCAAAGTTATAGTGTAACCCGTAACCCCCATTTTTCAGGCCTAAAAGATAACGTTTAATCCCTTTTCCGAGCCTTAGAACATTTTAATGAGGGCACTTTTGTCTTTTCTATGTTTTGTTGTGTTTTTCGGGTTAAACCCCTACCGTGCCGACTTTGTTAGGCAATTTTGATGATTGATTATTCTAGAGACTATTTTCTTCCCAAAAGTGTGTTTTTTTATGCCTATTTTTCTGGCATTCGTTGAATCAACAGGTCTATTGAAGGTTGTTGCCGGTATTCATGTGCAAATCAACAGCTTTAGCGTTTATCCTTTGTTCGTTCTATATTCCGCTGCATGATGTTGTGAAGCTACTGTCGTTATCTAACTTCAGTTGCTACTGTTCTGCAATTCGCTCTTGAATAGCATTCATATTGGGCTGTTCAGAGACAGTGACCTTCACAAACTTATCAAATAGTTTCCGTCTCTCAGCTTCCTCCTTTAATTGAATCGCCAATGTGGTTTTACCAACTCCTGGCATACCGTGCAATCCGATCATGTTGACACCATCAGTCTCCAATGCAGCCATAATGTCACGTAGAGCTGCTTCTGAAGCTTTGGAAGGCAACACACCTTTGGGTCCAATGAATTGAATGTTAGGAAGCTCAGTAGGTTCATGGGTTAGCTTTGTGAATTTTCCACGTTCCTCTCAAAGATGTTTGAGAGTCGTTGTCAAGTTTTTGGCTTCCTTACTCCTTCCGTGTCGCCAACACCAATTAGGACACCAGTTGCGGAAGCATCTCTTATCTTCTTTAATTGCGTCTTGCAGACGATGAGTATCATCCATTGCTTTCTTCGTTCTTTTGATCCAATCTTCTACAGGTTCATCCAGTACATTCGTATTTTTTGCCTCTTGGCTCAGTACTCTGTCCACCGCCTGTTTCACCACATTCAAGGAATTATTTTCTTCATTGAGTTCTTCTTCATATTTCTTCAAACAGTACATGTAGCGAAACTGATTTATGGCTGCTGACACTCCTTGTTGCACATAATTGGAAACAATGGACGACACAGTGTCCTTAGCCCAATCTAAAAGACATGTCATTTTGCTGATAAAAAATAGTAAAAGAGCAATATTAGACCAACCAGAGTAAAATCAAAACCTTTTTTGGGCAATGATTCAAATTATAAACTAAGAACGTAGTAACTAATACGATAAATTATATAATATGTAAGTTCATAAAAATAAATTATAACCTAAGCAAGTAGTGTAAATTAATTGTACAATTCCGTTCATAAATGAAATTACTGAAAAAATTGTAGCGGTATCATCTTAACCTTTACCTTTTTCTCATCAACGTGAAATGACGAAAAACAAAATATTATGTTGCTTGTGTTAATTTTGGTATTAGTTTTACCTTTATTTATGTGAATTAAGTAATTAATATTTTTCCTCATAAAATAACATAATGCATACAAATGATCATATTTTATGAATTCAGAATGATATATTAAAAAAGATAGAAAAAAAGACGTATTTGCCATTTTAGCCAAGTTAACCAAGTTACAAATATATTTATTATATGTCATTTTATAGTAATGTCAGTTTTCGTATAAAAATTGTCGTTCCAAATCATAATTATGTCACATTTATCTCAAAAGTAACAATATCTAAGATAAAATAAAGTAACAAAAAAGTTGTCAAACATTAAAATAAGTTACAAATGGAAGTATTTTCTGTCATTTTGTACTTAATTCGGATGGCATATTATAACTTCTTCTTGATTTTTCTTCAATTTAACCATTTGTTTTAGCCTTGTTACAATTTGTTCCCCGTTTTTTGATTAGAAACTCGGATAAACAATGTCGTCATTTGGTGAGTTTGATTTGTGGATTGCGAGAGTACCAAGGAATTATGGTGTTCTAAAACCGAAATGAGAATTAAAATTGCGTTCGAGATCTTAACTTCTTTTCAAACAATAAAGAACTAGCAAAGAGACGAACTCGTCGCTTTGGGTGTCTTGCCTCTTTGAAACAATAGCAAGAACACAATGATGAAATAAAAATGGGTGTTTTACGTAAAATAATGATGGAATACAAAAACTTGAGAAGAGAATGTAGTGGAAAACAAAAGAGAGATAAATTTAAAGAACAAAACAGAGAAAAACATAAATTAACCCATAGGAGGGGTGTTATGAGTTGTTGTTGTGTTGGAGAGGGGTCTTTTGCAAAGTCGATATGTTGCCTATATATTGTTTTGCTTGCTTGGCTACCAAGAGTCATGTTTAAAACTCTACTAATTACTCTGTAGATTATTCTTCTTGTCCCTTGCAATATTCTGACTTTCCTTTTATTCTCCATTTGCAGTGATTTCAATTGGTCCCCAAGGCAATTATTACAGTTTTGTCATCCCCAATGATCATTTCCTTGTTTAAATCTACGATGATTTGTTTGGCTCCCCAAGGAAATATTACAACTTTGCCACCTCAAAAGGATTCTTTCCTTTACTGTATTGTTGATTTGCGGAAATTGGATTTTCCTTTGGGGCCAAATTGTCCACTCGCTGCAACTCATTTCCTTTTTTGGTTTTGATTTTATCACCTCCATAATTTGATCCAATCTTTCATTCTTGCATGATTTTATTCCTTTTGCAATAATTATAAAATTATGGCAGAAACACAATCTAGCCAAAGTTTATTTTATCACTGTGTTGATTTGCTTTTATAACATTTAGAGGAAATGAGACAAATTATCAAGCTTATAGAAACTTACTATGAGTTGACTTGATAGTAAATACCTAATCCTAAATAATTGAGTGTATGAAATAAATTATCCGTGAGGATGTGAGTTTTGGCTATTCATTTGGCGCACTATAAATATGGGATTCACCTTACTAAGGTGGTTGACTAGTTTGGCACTAATTATATGTTCTCTTCTAAGTGTTTGGTGGATTTCCATAAAAACACTGCGAACTTTGGAAAGACCTTTTGATATAACTGGACAGACTTCAAAACCCTCTATTTTGGAAGAATCGACCTTTGACATTCATGTTTAGGAATTGTTTTAGCAGACTAGCAGTAGGAGTCGATTTTAATATTGTTTTAGGGGTCCAAATAAAGTTAGGTTTAGGTGCTTAGTATAAATTAGGAGTGCACACGGTTCGGTTCGGTTTTGTAGCTAAACAGTCAACTGAACCGAACAGTTCAGTTTTATTACCTGGTCATCTATAGTTAAACCGCTGGTTCTTTGGTTCGGTCAGTTCGGTTAGATGTGGGTTCCGTTCGGTCGGTTTGGTCGGTTTAAAATATAAATAAAAACTACATTTATAAATTACAACATTCCACTTCAAAATCTTAATACAACAAATCATTTTCCAAATAAATCAAAATAAAACATTTAAAACAAAATTAAATTCTAAATTAATATCAACAATACAAACTAAAATCAAATCCAAAATAAACATAAATAGTCAAATTTTCACATTCAACAAATTTTCAGTTCGGTTCGGTTTTCAAAAGACTAAAACCACCAACCGATTCGAACCTTTCGGTTTTCACATTTCAACATCCATAATCATCCATTATCCTTCAGTTTTGACTAAGGTTCGGTTGGTTTTTCGGTTCGGTTTGGTTTCTTGTGCACCCCTAGTATAAATACTCTTTGTTAAGGAGAAAAACTCTCTCCACTCTTTTATTGACTCTGTTTTACATTATTTTCTATGTTCTTTTATATTCTACATTGTTGAACTTTCATCTAGTCAAGGGATGAATAGAGTTTGATCTTCAGGGAATTATGAGGTTATTGTTTTGAGTATTTAATTAATTTTTGTACTTGAATCGTTTTGTTTGTTGGGATAATTCCCCAAATCCTACATCAAGTAAGAGAGGAATTGTTAAAGAAGTGAACCCCACATTGTTTAAGAGTAGGTTTGGAGAAAGGTTTTCTCCCACATTGATTAGGTGTGAAGTTGGTAAGGAGTATCTTTCCTATAAATAGGCCTTTAGCTTTAATTGTTTGGTATCGCACAAATTATGAGCTAGTTAACTAAATGTGTAACTTGAGTTTGGATTTTTGGGAGTGAGAGGGTTTTAACAATTTTGTACGTCCAAAAATTGTAATATTTATTTTAGCAAAGATCGTGGATGTAAGTCTATTGAGGGACTGAACCATGTTAAAAATTTCTTGTGTTCTCTTCTTTTTTTCTCTATTATTTATTTTTTAGTATGGGTATTTTTGTGTGTTTAGGTCTCAACAAATGGTATCAGAGATTAAGGCTTATTCCAGGGAGGAGAATAAAGGAAGAGTAGAAGAAGAGTTTCAGAGAAGATGTTGACTACGATATTGAAGTACGAGGTTACATTGTTTGATGGAAAGAGTAATTTCATGCCATGATTCAAGACTATTTGGTGCAGCAGCGCCTTGACATCGCATTGGAGGATGAAAAGCCTAGCGGTATGAAAGATAAAGATTGGAATACAAGCCAAAGGAAAGCTGTCAGCACTATCAGGTTAGCACTTACTCCCCAAATTAAAATGACTGTGTTGAAGGAGAAATCTCCTAAAGCTTTTTGAAAGAAGTTGGAGAGCACCTAATTATCAAAGTTATTGACTAATTGATTGTGTCTGTAGATGGATATGTACACCTTGAGAATGGATGAAGGAGGTAATATTTGTGACCACATTAATAATTTCAATCAGTTAGTTTGTTAGCTATTGAATTTGGGTGAGAAAATTGAGGAGGAAGAGAAGCCATTGCTTCTGTTAGCATCATTGCCTAAATCTTTCAAGCCATTGATGCAAACGATGTTAGTAGGGAAAAATACTTTGCATATGAATGATGTGATGACAGTGTTGAAGGAGAATGAAAAGATGATGAGAGAAGATGGTGGTGGTCCTCAATTACTCATAGATGCAGGGGATGGCGAAAGAGGGAGTAATCGCAAGAAAGGTGACTGTGGTAAAAGAACGAGATCTTGACCCAAAAATATGAGTATTGTTGAGTGCTTTTATTATGGAGAAATTGGTCACATGCAATCTCGTTGCCCACAGTTTAAGCAGGACTTGAAAATTCTACAAGGGATGATGAAGGTTAAGCAAAATTTTGATGATTGGTCAATTAATGTGGTTGAAAATTATAGTGAGGTATTGTTGACTACTGCTAACGATCTTGTTGAAGATCATTCTAGTTGGGTGTTAGATTCTATTGCTGACATGCATATTTGTAGAGATCAAACTTCTTTTGAAACATTGTAGAAAAATTAAAATTTGGCTACATCCATGTAGGAGCAAACAAAAGTTGAAGATTGAAGGCATTGGAAGAGTTCGCCTAAAGATCCATAATGGTGTTGTCAAAACACTTGCCAATGTGAAGTATGTGCCCAGTGCAAGAGCCAATATAATTTCTTTAGGTGAATTGGCATCACGTGGGTACAAGTATATTAGAGACAAAGAGTTTTGCAAAGTGTTTAGAGGTGATAGTTTGATATTTCAAGGAAATAAGAAGAGGAATAATATTTATTATTTGCATGGGTGTTCCCTTGATAATGGAAGCAGCATAATGAAGAAGACGAAGACTGTAAAAAGAGTTCAGTTTTCTGAAACTGTGGAGATATGTGAGAATTTGGGTAGAGAGAGGATTTGTTGGGATAACTCCTCAAATCCCACATTAAGTAGGAGATGAATTATTAAAATAAGTGAATCTCATGCTCTTTAGGAATGGGTTTGGAGAAAGGTTTTCTCCCACATTGATTAGGTGTGAAGTTAGGAAGAGGTCTATTTCCTATAAATATGCCTTGAGCTTTAATTGTTTGGTATCACACTAATCTTGAGCTACTTAACTAGAGATGTAACTTGGGCTTTGTGTTTGTGAGAGTGAGAGGGTTTTAAAAATTTTGTTCGTCAAAAAATTGTAATATTTATTTTGTTGGAGATCGTCGACGTAGAACTATTGACAGACCAAACCACATTAAAAATTTATTATGTTCTCTTCTTTTTTTCTCTATTATTTATTTTCTTGCGTGTGTTTTTTGGGTGTTTCGGTCCCAACAAGTCGTATAAGAGAGGAAGACATGTTCCAGGGAGGAGAATAGAGGAAGAATAGAAGCAGAGTTGCAAAGAAGATACCGACTACGACATTGAAGTACGAGGTTTCATTATTTGATGGAAAGAGTAACTTTTGTTGAACCCTTAATGTTTTGAAATGTTTTTAATGATGTACAAAGTGTTTATGAATTAAGAATTAGGTTACAATCACTATTAAAGTCACTAAGATTATCCTGAGAGTCACACGTTGCGGCAAAATAATTTGACTCATGCCTTGGGAGTGGAAGAAAATCGATTGCGAAGTTACAGCCCTTGAAACGCGCATCTCTGGCTAAAACGCGTGTCTCGTACACTAAATCATAACTGCATGTCATTTTGGATGTTTTCATTTTCTAAGACAAGATGTAGCTTGGTTATGTTCAAAATCAGAGGATGAAACACGTGTGTCATAGTGTGTAACGCGTGTGTCGTGCCCAGAAATTCAAATTTTGCAACAGCTATTGACAAATGGTAGTGGAACGCAACCATCATGCACCAAACGGTCGAGCGTGACCTCTGCAAGTGTGAAACGTGCATCTCACCCATTGTAACTCGCATCTCGTAACCCTGGAGGTATCAAAATACACTGAAAATAATGAGTGCACGATTCAAGATTATTTGGTGTAGCAGGGTTTTGACATCGCATTGGAGGATGAAAAGCCTAGCGGTATGGAAGATGGACTGAGCATCTCGAGTTTGTTGGCTTGGGTTGAGTCTCTATAGTTCTTACTGGTGCTGACAAATTAAATCCTGTAGGGTGTCTCCCTCGTTATATATTTGCAAGGGAAGTCGCATGCAAGCCATCTCGGACTACTGAAAATGTAAGTAGAGATTGGTTATTGAGTGCATTACCAATAAGTATAACTTGCCTATTTTCAATTTTTTGATTGTTTTTTAGTACTGAGGATCATTTGAGTGGAAAACGGAGATGTACCTTTGATAAGCTTTCATTATTATTGATTTTACGCTAAATTGCATTCTTGTTTACATTACTGTTTACTAGTTCTTTTGTTTTTATTTGATTTCTATTTTTAAAAAAACCTCCATTATTACTTTTTGTTTTTGTTGCAAATAAATAGGTTTTTATCAATCTCTATAGATTTGATTCTACTTACTACTATATAGATAAACAAGACTTCGATTAGAAGTAATGACTTGCGTCAACACAAGGGATACGCGAGTCTGGCATGCAGACATCAACAAAAGTACATCTCCAAATGTCTCTATTTGTTAGTTTTTTTAAAGGAGATAGTAAATACATGAAGAAAAACCCTGGGAACTGTTAGTGTGTTTACTTCATATGTTTTTATATTTAGTTTTCGTTTGTTTTCATGATTTTAAATATTATTTCGTCTATTTTATGTTGGCTTTATTTTATGTTGTCAGCTTGGTGGTTTGGCGGAGAAAATGCATAGAAAGAGTTTATTTTGACATGTTTTGCAAATTTGGAACTGAAATAATAGATGTCGATATGCCCATGTTGTAAGGTGACTGAAGTGCGGTGACTTGCGCAATTTTCTTTAATGTGGATAAATCTGAAGGCACCTTATGTTGGACCACTTTTAGCACTTATTATTAATATTTTGTCATTAGAAAATAGGGAAATTACTATTTTAATTTGGTTTTGAAAAATAATCAATACATTGATTTTGTGAAAAAAAACTTAAACTCATACTTTGTTGCCTATGTGCACATTAAGTGGATATTTTTATTTCAACATGTCAAGAACTTACTTAACCCGCTTTCCTTACAAAGTCATTGCAAATCATGCGCCAAACGGAGTGAACTTTTGGGCTTAGATGTCTTAAATTTCTGGAAAATCACACATTTATTCTAATTAAAAATACAAAAATTCAAAAATAAAAGTT
>CAODLS010523342.1:0-24144 GCA_948243855.1 Flueggea neowawraea
TCATCGATAAGTTTCAAAGCATCATGAATTCTCCCTGATCTTCCTAATAAATCGACCATGCATGAATAATGCTCTAATTGAGGATCTAAACCATACTCACTTGTCATTGTGTCAAAGTAATGGATCCCTTTATCAACAAGCCCCATGTGCGCACAAGCTCTAAGGACTGAAAGAAAAGTTGCATGGTTGGGCTTTATATTGTCAAGTTGCATGTCTGCAAAAAGTTTTAAGGCCTCTTCTGCATGACCATGCTGGAAATAGCCACAAATCACACTATTCCATGTTACAAAATCTCTCTTAGGTGCTTTCTCAAAGATTAGCCAGGAATCTTGAAGATTTCCACACTTTGAGTACATATCAACCAAAGTGCTAGATATATAAACATCTGATTGCATTTTTTGCTTGATTATTTGCGCGTGTATTTGTTTTCCAAGACTAATCGTGGCCAAATTAGCACAAGTATCAAACGAGTCTAGCCCCATTCCAGATTTGATTGTTCTTGTATGGATCTCCACGCCACTGTCCAGTTTCTGCATACCAGCACAGGCTTTCAATGCACTGCCATAAGTGAACTCGTCAGGTTCCATACTTGAGCGGAGCATGGATACAAAGCAGGAAAGTGTTTCCTCTTCATTCCCATTTGTTCATAAGCTGCAATAATTGCATTCCAAGACACTGCGTCTCTTCTTTCCATTTCATTAAATATGCAAAATGCTTCAATCACTATGCCACATTTACCATACATATCAAGAATAGCATTTGCTACACAAATGCTTGAATTAAATTTGCTCTTAGCTACAAGTCCATGCATTTGACGACCCTCAATATATCCTTTGAATGATGCACAAGCACTAAATGCCCCAGATAGGCTAATTTCATCAAAACCAAGCCCAGACATCAGCAGAAGCCGAAATAAATACAAAGCTTCTAGGCCATGGTCAGATCGGGCATATCCAATGATAATGGCATTATATGATTGCAAATTGTGTGTAGGCAATGAGTTAAATAGTTTTTGAGAATTTTCGATAAAACCACATTTTGCATACATATCCAAAATAGAAGTTCCTACAATGGCATCAGATGCAAAATTATTTTTCAAGGCATGTCCATGTAACTGAGTCCCTAATCAACCAACGCTGCACATGACCTGAAAAGACTAGCATAGATAGACTGACTAACCTCAATATTTTCCTTTTGGCATATCCTTAAACAACTCCAACCCCCCATTGTGCTATTCATTTTGAACACAACCAGCAATCATGGCGCTCCAAGAAACCCAATTCTTCTCCGGAATTTCAGTAAAAACACAAAGGGAATCATTTCCTCTATTACACTTCGCATAAATGTCAACCAAAGCAGTTGCTGTGACAACATACTAATAAAATCCCATCCGAAGCATGGGTCCATGAATCTGAATCCCTAAACAAAATCTTCCAAACCCGCATATGCCTTTAAAACAAGAGCAAATGTAGTTTCATCAAACCCAACTCCCACCCTACCCATCTCCAAAAAATAGTCAACTGAAATTTCACATTGACCACTCTGCAAAAAACCAGAAATTATCGAATTCCAAGAAACCACATCCCTCTTAGGTATTTGATCAAAGAACTCCGCGACAGTCCTCATTTCCCCAAAATTTGCATACCCAAATATCATAACATTATAAGAAACAACATCCCTTTCAGCCATTTTATCAAACATTTTGTGTCAAATGGGAACACTTTACATACATCTGGACCAAACAATTTGAGACAAAAACTGTAGGGACAAACCCGGAAACCAACATACGAGAATGGCTTGTTTTCCAGCGTTGACGGCTTTTCGATGGGACATTCTTGATATATAAGTGAGAAGGTAGTAATTTTGGCACATGGCTTTGATGGACATAGTATGTGCATAGAGCATCTATACCATGTCGTTTTTGGGTAAAATAGCAATCTTGCCTTCATGATATGCAGTTGAAGCATGTCGTTTCATTAGAGAGTCGATGCCCAAATCGTCACTGCCGTTTCTTTTTGTTTTTGTTTTTTCATTTTCTTGACTGCACCTTTAATCTACAACAGTGGTGCCTAAAGAGATGGTCATAGTTGCTGCTGCTTCCAGGACTCATGATAAAGGAACTCCAATCAGAACCCCAAGTTTAATTTTGTTTTCTTGAGCGGATGATAGAGATGTCAACACTTGAGTGCGTCAAGACTAGCGGGATAATTCAGGGGGTTGTAGATTTATTAGGCCGAACTAATTGGCTATAGTTTTTACATGTCAGCTCAAGTTACCCTCATGCCTTAATCATCGGATTCAAATTGGCCATTACACTCTCATAATCTCACAGATTTTACTAGTTCAGGGGGCAATTTGATCAATCATGCAAGTTGCGGATGACAATGGATAGCGGGTCACCAGTCGAGGAGCTAAACGCGCATTTGGCCTTTTGGTTTGGATCACAGGCCGGGTTATATTTAATATTAAAAAACCGATCGAATTCTTTATTCCGGCCGAACCGAACCGAACTCACCCGCTTATCCCGCTGCGTCTTCGCCCTTCCATCAGCACTGACGACTGAAACCTAACTGAAACATCAGAACTCCGAAACAAAAGACTCTCGGATCCTTCTTCATTTCATAAAACTTAAAAAGACAGCGCAAATGGTGATTCCTGGAATCAATAATCCGCAGAAGGAGATAGCCGTTCGTAGAAGAATCGGCAACATGTAATACTGATCTTCTCTTCTTCTTCTTTCTATTTCGCGCCATCTCCTTCTCTTTATTTACCATTTTAATCTTCTTTTCCTTTTCCAATACAGATTCAATAAAAGAGAAGAGGACTTTCCTTCTTTGCGAGAATACAACGATTACTTGGAAGAAGTAGAAGACATGAGTAAGTTTTTATTTAATATTTATTTAAAAAAATTTAATGTTTCTATTATGTATTTTGTGAATGTGATGATTCAAATTCCACATTGTACAGTACAGAATTTGGTTGAAGGCATTGATGTTCCTGCCATTGAAGCGAAAATCGCTGAGTACCAGAAAGAAAATGCTGAGCTAATCATGATTAATCAAGCTCGGAAGGTTTTT
Organism: Flueggea neowawraea; assembly: GCA_948243855.1. NCBI lineage: Eukaryota > Viridiplantae > Streptophyta > Magnoliopsida > Malpighiales > Phyllanthaceae > Flueggea > Flueggea neowawraea. The sequence goes on from CAODLS010523342.1 coordinate 3,078, forward strand.
TTCTTTTTGTCCTTGTTTTGCTATCATGAGTTCTGAACTGATTATGTGATTAATCAAACTTAATAGGTGCATTTTGTTATCGTTGTTGTTGTTTTTGCTAAACTTTTTGCTTCGTTGCATTGATCTTATTTGGTGACTTTGCAAATTGTTTGAACAGGCTGAAGAATTAGCCGCAGCTCTGGCAGCAAGCAAGGGACTTTCTGCTCAAGCAGATAATGATGTGGTGAGTTTTATTGTTTCTATCCTTTCAAGCTTATTAAATTGTTATAGCTGCTAAGAAAATTTGTTTGATAGTGGTGAGTGTGCTATTATATTGTTTGCCTTGTGATTTTATATTATTGGTTGACATTGTAAGAAAGGAGCTGTTGGTTTATAAGAATTGGTAACTGGTCAAGTTAAAACAATGAAATTGGTAGTCTAGGCAGTGGAGCCAAGGATTGGAAGCGTGATGAATTTTGTCAAACCGAATGGAGCTGCTTGATTTTTTGTCTGGTTCTTCACAAGCTCATTTCAAGATTGCATTTGATCTTATTCCTACTCTGTCAAATAGATTTTGCTCTTCATTCAAAGTTTGTTAACCAATACATTTGTGTCAATGCCTGCAATTTAATGCTCAACTGCTGTCAAAGAAAAAAGGTGGTCACACATAATGGTTATCTTTGTCAATCTTTTCAGTGAAATTTTTCTTTTTCTGCTCCACCTTGTATAATCTGCCTACTGTAATTGCTCTATATAAAGTGATTGGTACATCCGTTTCAGTGGTAATGCATCGTCCTGTTCCGTTAAGAAAGATGATGCAAATGAAGTGGACACCACCTTTATATTTAAAAGAACAAAGTATAACTCTGTTTGGTTTCAGATTATGCTCTTTGACGCTAAGCTCTGATTAAGAAGTTAGAAGTATTTTTTGACACATGGTAATTATGAAATGTTGATAATCAATAGGTAATACTTAAGGCTGGAGGAGGATGGATGTAGAACAGGAGCTAGAAATTGTTCCGTTTTCTTTTTCCACCCCTAAAGGATGTCAAATCAATTGAATTGCATAAGCATACAATTCTTCGTTGTAGCATTGTTCTGTTGATTGCGATTGAATCATGTGTTTGTGATTTGAAGCTGTTCTGAGCACATTGTTTTGATTGACAATGGGTTTTTCTAATCACTGGTGTATTTTGGTTGACATCTAATGAACGAACTTAGGGGCACAGCTTCAATTGTGGGAACTTTTATGTCTTAACTACATAGGAGATTTCTGTGTGAATGGGGTCAGCTTCCAATCCCATCATTTGATTGACAGTTATTAAGCACGTTTCTTGATCTAAATTACTTGGGGCGTTCTTCTTGTGTAGGTTAGATCCACAAATTAATATTGTTTTTAATCAGAACTCTGAAAATAATTTTTTCCTAAATTTTAGTTCACGAGTTGAGACATTTTCTTGTTTTGATTATAAGTATGTCTGAGTTACGGGATCATTCCCAAGTAATGTTGTGGTTCTGGGATCACAATCTAAACCTTTTATGTTTATTTATTGACCCAGAGCTCTCAAGGTGGCATTGGCATTGAAACCGGGCAATATGCTCCTACAGTCCCCGGAGGACAGCCACGGCCAACTGGCATGGCTCTTCATCAATTTCCACTTGAAGACATGCAAGGTTATTCTCTTGATGATGAGGAAATGATGAGGCTCCATGCAGAGAGAGGGAACAGGGCTGGCGGATGGAGCAGAGAGCTAAGCAAGAAGAGAGCAGTTGAGGAGGCCTTCGCAAGCATTTGGATATAAATATCTTGCTGCCCTCATTTTTTCAGTTTCTGATCTTTTAAAGTTACTCCTACTTCATCTGATGAATTGGGGGCTGCTTGCGTTGCACCAAGAAGGTAGAGATCGTAAAAGTGGATGGATTGCTTTCTGTTTCTGGGTTAATTTTCAACCATCAGTGCTGCAGACGAGTATTTCTAGACAGAGTTACCTTTGCTGGGATATGCATATGAAGGCAATGTTCTCAGGCCATTTATTCTGGAATTTTACGATGTAAATGATTTTGTGTAGTTAAATAGATTGCTTATCGGTTTTTCCATTGCAGCATGAAGATTGAAGAGGCAAATATTGGGGAATCAGTACTTTTCATTGGCGAACAAACGTCTTCTAGGTCCAATCTATAGTTGTTGACGGCTTTGAGCAGTGTTGTAAACATAGTGCATGAAAAAAATTTGTTACAATCTATTTGCAAAAAAAAAAGTATATTTTTAATTATCGTTAAGCAGAGAAAATCAACGACAGTGAAGAGGTTGCAACTCCCATTTTCCTTATTTTTTTCACTAACTAATTGCAACTGCCCTTTCTTTGGAAAGAGTCCAACGGCTTAATCTTCAAACATCCGATAAAATTAGAATGATCTAGAGAAGATTAGCATGGCTCCTGCGCGGGGACGACACTCACAAAGCAAATGCCGTGAACAAAGAGAGAAATAAATGCGGCAGTGAAACATATTCGACATGTGTGTGGCACTGACGACGCATTCTGGAGTGACAAGGTGTTTTGGTGGCGGTTGTTAGGGTTTTAAAACACTGGCTGAATTGCCTATGACATTTCAGTCTATAATGTTATCATTATATGAAATTTTTGAAAATTATGAGTCTCTAAATACTTGTAATTAGTCCCTAAAATCAGTTCTAAATTTCATTTGTGCACGAATCGTACACTAGTTGTACACTCATTTACACTGTTTGTACACCTCTGGTAATTATTTGTACGGATAAATTAAATCAATTTAAAATTTAATTTTTAATATGTTTCGTACACCATTTATATACTTGTTTACACTACATATAACTCTAATCTAATTTGTTTTTAAATAATATTAAATTCGAAACAAATCAACTGAAGTGAACCAAATCAATTTAAAAAAGTATTTTGTAAATCATTTATACAATGAGTTTATACCATTTATAAATATTTTGTGGCCCTTTCATCAAACTGAAAATATCAATTTTCTCGTGAGAGACTATGTAGATTCTGGTATTTTCACAAATAGTTTTCTCTTAGTTGGTTTTTTTGGAAATAGTTTGTTGTACGTGTTATGTTTTAAAAGTTGGCGTTTTAAATATGTACAAAAGTGTACATTTTCCAACAAAAAGGCCTCACATTTTTAAGTCAAAGGCAACAATATGCCACTGACTAAGACTTTGTTTAGTTGATTTTAACAATTTTCTTGGGAAGTGTGTTTCTTCGAAAATATATTTTCTCGGAAATAATTTTCTCAGGAAGTATAATTTTCTCTAAAAAATTGAATTTTCCTACCTTTTCTATACCACCAAGCAAAAAAACTAGATCATTAAATAAATGTATTCTTCATCATTCTTCTTACCGATAAGTTGTAGTTATACTTTCTTTTTTTTTTTCCTAAATAATTATTTAATATGAAAAATCTTGATTTTAATTTTTGAAAGAACTATACAATATAAAAAATAGTTATTCTAATTTCAATTCCTTTTAATTTAGAATCCCATAGGTGTAACTAATTTTTATGAAAATCCATAAATTATACCGATACATAATTAATGTACTTTCTAAACAAGTATTGCATATTATTTTACGAATTTATGTTAAAATATAATTATTTCTTCAATAATTAAAATCATGTTTTCAAAAAAATATATAAATTATTAAATAAATTAAAATATTTCTTTTATCAATAAATGATAAAAAAATTGCATTTTGCAATAAATAAATGGAATTTTTAGTGTCCAAATGCTTATAGGAGAACTTGCATGGATATAACTGTCGATCTGTTTCCGTGCGCCGCCTCTGAGTTTAGTTTTGGTACTAACCTAACATCTCGAGCTTTTAATTATAGGAGTTTCTGGCCACCAAAGCTAAACTGTTATCTATTGGAATCGAACTTGTCATTTGATTTTACGAGTTTGGATACTTCTGGGTGAGTGCGTTTATTTCTCGCAAACCAAGTTGTTGTAGGTTCGATCAAAACACAATGCCGCTGGTTGTTAGGGTTTGTGCAAGAAGAAACGTTCCGGCTCCGACCTTGCTTCCGCTGAAGAAACGTAGGTTTGATGCTGATAATTTGTTGTCTTCTGATGGGGTTTCTTGGTATCGTGTATGTCTTCCTGTCTATCATGTGGCTACACATTTTTGCTTCGTTTCCTATCGACTTGCACCCGAGAAAAGCAGCCAAAATGTCCTTCACATCCACAAGGCGCTAATTTTCCTCCATTGCTTCAACTTCCATTATCTTTCTCTGCAACAGCAGCAATAACCCCACTAAAAAGGTTTGCTTCTGGTAAATCATCAATCTTTCGTGCAAGTTAATGCTAATTAGAAGCTTGTGTTGAGAATCAATGGCCTCCTCCCTTAGACGATCCAATTCAATAGAAGCATTTGACTCAAAGATTTCAACCTTCTCAGCAAACCCACTTCAGTTTCCCACCAATTTTTCTGTTTTCCCTATTTCTGGATCCTTTCATTTACTTAAAGCTTGCAAATTCACTTCAGCCAGTGTTATGGTCGTTTTAGGATTGAATCTGAATTGCCTGAAACCCGTGATGCCGTGTTGTCCAGTTCTCATGATTTGGTCAGTGATAGCGTGGATGAGAACTTGCTGAAAAAAGTTATGGTTTTGAAAATGAAATCAAGAAGTACAGGGTTCTCATGAGAAAGACTAAACCGGATATGGGTTTTAAATTTTTGTGCGTAATGAATGGAAGTGAACGAGGCAGTGAGAATTTTTTTGTTTATCACTCGGCTCTTCTGCTTAACTTTAGCATAGAACATTGCAATTTGATTTTTGAAGCGGCTTGAGAGTTGTGGTAGTGATCACAGGCCGGGTTATGTATTTTGTGAATGTGAGGATTCAAATTCCACGTTGTACGGCACAGAATTTGGTTGAAGGCATTGATGTTCCTGCTATTGAAGCGAGAATTGCAGAGTACCAGAAAGAAATGCTGAGCTTATCATGTTTAATGAAGCTCGGAAGGTATTTTTTTGTTGTTTTTGCTATCATGAATTCTGAACTGATTATGTGATTAATCAAATTTAATAGGTGCATTTTGTTATCGTTGTTGTTCTTTTTGCTAAGCTTTTTGCTTCGTTGCATTGATCTCATTTGGTGACTTTGGAAATTGTTTGAACAGGCTGAACAATTAGCTGCGGCTCTGGCAGCAAGCAGGGACTTTCTGCTCAAGCAGATAATGATGTGGTGAGTTTTATTGTTTCTATCCCTTCAAGCTTATTAAATTGTTATTGCTGCCGAGAAAATATGTTTGATGGTGGTGAATGTGCTATTATATTGTTTGCCTTTTGATTTTACATTAATGGTTGACGCTGTAAGAAAGGAGTTGTTGGTTATAACAATTGGTAAACTGGTCAAGTAAAAACAATGAAATTGGTAGTCTAGGCAGTGCAGCCAAGGATTGGAAGCGTGATGAATTTTGTCAAACAAATTGAGGCCTTGATTTATTGTCTGGTTCTTCACAAGCTTAATTCAAGATTTCATTTGATCTTTTTCCTACTCTGTCAAGTTGATTTTGATGTTCATTCAAAGTTTGTTGACCAATATATTTGCGTCAATGCCTGCAATTGAATCCTCAACTGCTGTCAAAGAAAAAAGTTGGTCACACATAATGGTTATCTTTGTCAATCTTTTCAGTGTAATTTTTCTTTTTCTGCTCCACTTTGTATAATCTGCCTACTGTAATTGCTCTATCTAAAGTGATTGGTATATCTGTTTCAGTGGTAATGCATCGTCCTGTTCCGTTAAGAAAGATGATGCAAATCAAGTAGACACCACCTTTATATTTAAAATAACAAAGTATAACTCTGTTTGGTTTCAGATTATGCTCTTTGACGCTAAGCCCTGATTAAGAAGTTAGAAGTATTTTTTAACACATTGTAATTATGAAATGTTGATAACAAATAGGTAATAACTAAGGCTGGAGGAGGATGGATGTAGACCAGGAGCTAGAAATTGTTCTGTTTTCTCTTTCTACCCCCTAAGGATGTCAAGTCAATTGTATTGCATAAACATACAATTCCTCATTGTAGCTTATTTCTGTTGATTGCAATTGAATCATGTGTTTTTTATTTGAAACTTTTGAAACTGCTCTGAGGACATTGTATTGGTTGACAATTGGTTTTTCTAATAACTGGTGTATTTTGATTGACAGATAATGAACCTACAGAAACTTAGGGGCACAACTTCAATTGTGGGAACTTTTATGTCTTAACTACATAGGAGATTTTCTGTTTGAATGGGTCAGCTTCCAATCCCATCATTTGATTGACAGTTATTAAGCACCTTTCTTGGTTTAAATCACTTGGGTGTAGGTTAGATCCACAAATTAATATTGTTTTAATCAGAACTCTGAAAACAAATTTTTCCTAAATTTTAGTTCACAAGTAGACATTTTCTTGTTTTGATCATAAGTATGTCGAGTTACCTGATCATTTCCAAGTATTGTTGTGGTTCTGGGATCACAATCTAAACCTTTTTTGTTTATTTATTGACCCAGAGCCCTCAAGGTGGCATTGGCATTGAAACTGGGCAATATGCCCCTACAGTCCCCGGAGGACAGCCATGGCCAACTGGCATGGCTTCTCGGCAATGTCCACTTGAAGACATGCAAGGTTATCCTCGTGATGTTGAGGAAATGATGAGGCTCCGTGCAGGGAGAGGGAGCAGGGCGTGCAGATGGAGCATAGAGCTAAGCAAGAAGAGAGCAGTCAAGGAGGCCTTCGCAAGCATTTGGATATAAATCTCTTGCTGCCCTCATTTTTTTCAGTTTCTGATCTGTTACAGTTGCTCCTACTTCATCTGATGAATTCGGGACTGCTTACATTGTTACTCCCAGAAGGTAGAGATGGTAAAAGTGGGTGAATTGCTTTCTGTTTCTGGGTCCGAATTTTCAATCATTAGGGCTGAAGACACGTCTGAGTATTACTAGACAGTTACCTTTGCTGGCATATGCATAAGAAGGCAATGTTCTTCGGCTATTTGTTCTGGAATTTTACGATGTAAATGATTTTATCTAGTTAGTAGATTGCTTATCCGTTTTTGCGTTGCAACATGAAGAGGCAAATGTTGGGGAATCAGTACTTTCTACTTTGCACTGGCGAACAAACGTCTTCTAGGTCCAATCTATAGTCTATTTTTTATTACCTTTAACCAGATAGGGAATTAGGGACGTGTGCAAGGTTCAATCTTAATTCCTCAGCAAGTTTGGCATTTTGAGCTTCACCTTTCGCAACGATTCTAACTAACGTCCACTATATTCGTCAGCATTTCAGCTAACAGTGAATGACGAAAATTAGAGAGAGGTGGCGATAAAGATCAAGTGAGGGCGGTGGAAATGGAGTACAAGAAACATTTAGCGGAGATCGCGAACAGTGAATTCTATGGACGGAGAGAGAAACAAATGCGCCGGTGAAACAGATCCGACTATGTGCGTGGCAGCGACGATGCATTCTAAAGTGACGAGGTGTATTTGCGGCGGCGGTTAGGCTCTAAAAACCGGGGCTAAACCGCCTATGGCATATCAATGTGTAACGTTATCATTGCGTGAAATTTTTGAAAATTACAAGTGAGTTCCTAAATAATTGCAATTCGTCCTTAAAATCAGTTTTAAATTTATTTGTACATGAATTGTACACCATATGTACACTCATTCACACCCTTTGTACACCTCTAGCAGCTATTTGTGCGAATGAACTAAATTAGTTTAAGATTTATTTTATAAATCTTTTGTATACTATTTGTGTACTGCTTTATACTAATTTTACAGACATATAACTCTAATCTAATTTAAGTTTAAATAATATTAAAATTGAAACAAATCAACTAAAATGAACTAAATCAGTTTAAAATTTATTTTGTAAATAGCTTGTGCATCGTTTGTACAATGGGTTATACCATTTATAAATATCTTGTTCACCTTTTGTCAAAGGCCGTGAAAATATCAATTTTCTCGTGAGAGGCTGCCATTTTTTTGCAAGATGTTATCAATTTCTCGTGTGTGAGTTTAAGCTATGGTATTTTTACAAATAGTTCCCTCTTTGTTGGTATTTTTAAAAATAATTTGATGCAACTGTTATGTTTAAAAACTTGACATTCTAAATATGTACAAAAGTGTACATTTCCCAATAAAAAAAGCCTCACATTTTTAAGACAATTTAAAGGCAACCAAATATTATTTGAAAATTCTTGTATAAACTTGGTATATCGGTAGAGATATATATTAAGCGAATTAACGATTGATATGTAGGTCTGTGGAATGTTTTGCGTTGTCGCAAAATATTTGGCACTAAATTGTGTGCATATCTCATATGTCAAATGTTAATTGGCTTGGCACATGAGTAAGGACATGCATCAAGTTCAGGTAAGAATTTTTCGATATTAGTTAAGGCATTGCTTGGTTGATTTTAATAATCTTTTTGAGAAGCATACTTTTTGGAAAATATACTTTTTTGGAAATAATTTCTTAGGAGGTATAATGTAACTCTTATTAAAATTCTACGTGTAATTTTTTATTTTAAATGAATACAAGTAAAGATTGAAAACCAAGATTTGAGTGAAATATTTTAATATAAGAGACAACTATATATAGACAATTTGGGATAGAGAAGTTCAACCTAGAAAAAAGTAACTTTCCTAATTCTGAGAAAATTGGACTTCTTACTTTTCGAAAAATAGGAGTCCAAAATTTAATCATTATTTTTTTGGCCAATAAATTGTAGTTATATTTTTTTCTAATTAATTATTTAATATGAAAAATCTTGATTTTATTTTTTAATAAAAATTATAACTACAATTACTGCAAATCTTTCAGTCAAAGTGGCTATAACAAATGAAGTAGGGGATAAAATACTCTTACTATATGGGATAAACATAGCGGCAACTCTTGAACATAATTACAATTAATAGTGCTTAAAATAGAATTACATCCACCAATAATAATGACAACAATACAGTCAACACTAATAGAGTGTTTAAAATCTTCATTTTAATTTTTGAAACAACTATACAAGATCAAAAAAAAAAGTTATTCTAATTTCGATTCCTTTTAATTTAGAATCCGATAGGTGTAACTAATTTTTATGAAAATCCATAAATTGTACCTATACATAATTAATGTACTTTTTAAAATAAGTATATAGCATTTCTTTCTACGAATTTATGTTAAACTATAATTATTTTATCATGTTTTAAAAAAATATAAATTATTAACTAAATTAAAATATTTCCTTTATCAATAAATGATAAAAAAAAATTGTACTTTGCAGTAAATAAATGGAATTTTAGTGTCCAAATGTTTATAGGAGAACTTGCATGGATATACCTTTGGATCTGTTTACGTGCGCCGCCTTTGAGTTTATTTTCGTATTAACCTAACATAACGAACTTGTCATTTGATTTTACAAGTTTTGATATTTTCGCGTGAGTGCGTTGATTTCTAGCAAAGAAGTCGTAGTAAGTCCGATCAAAACACCATGCCGCTGGTTAGGATTTGTGCAAGAAGAAGCGTTCTGGCTCCCGCTCCTACCTTGCTTCCGCTGAAGAAACGTAAGTTTGACGCTGATAATTTGTCGTCTTCTGATGGGGTTTCTTGGTATCGTGTATATCTTCTTGGCAAAGGAGGGTTCGGTTCAGTTTATCTCGCCAATACCGATGAAACTCGCGGTCTGCCCTATCAAATAGCAGTAAAGACTGCCCCAGTGAGTAAGTCTTCCTCGCTTCAGTACGAGAAACAAGTTCTTTGCGATCTTGGTAGAAGTCCTTATATCGTACGTTGTTATGGAGCTGAAATAACCCACACTGATAATGGAGATAGATTTTATAATATCTTGTTAGAGTATTGTTCTGGATTGAGTTTAGAGCGTGAAATCGAAAAGATGGGACGATTGCCTGAAGTGGTGGTTAGAAGCTACACGAGAGATGTGGTTAGAGGGTTGAAATATATTCACGACCATGGTTACGCTCATTGCGATATCAAGCCTTGCAACATCTTGCTTGTACCTAGTAGAAGTTCGGATTATGGCTTCGCAGCGAAAATCGCAGACTTTGGTCTGGCCAAGGAGATGGAAGATGAATGGGATGCGGGTATGCCGGAAATAAGAGGAACATACGGGTATATGTCGCCTGAATTGGTTACAGAAAACAGGGTTGATTACCCAGTTGATATATGGGCTCTTGGTTGCTCGATAGTGGAGATGTTGGGGGGAGAATCAGCTTGGGATTATTCCGATGTTGATCAACTGATGCAAGTAATTGGTTACAGCAACCAAGTTCCTCAATTACCATCTTGTTTGTGCAATTATGTCAGTGATGAGTGCAAAGATTTCTTGAGCAGATGTCTTGCCAGGAATGTTGCTGAGAGATGGACTGCTGATATGCTGCTTAAACACCCCTTCCTTGCCGTGGCTTGATTCATGGGGAAGAGAATGCTTTATGTTGTTTTAATTTGTAAATGTAGCTGTATGTACATTAATTATTTGATCTATGACTCTTAGGATGTAAACTTTTTTTATTAAATCAATAAAAATGCAATTATTTTTCTTTAATATGCTTTAGTGCAACTAATTTTATTTTTCTCCATTGCATCAACTCATGATTTTTTGTTGTATTCACTGATCTGATATGAATAGAAAGTACTGTTTCCAGGATATATCATACATGGATTTTACGAATAAAACGGCAAGTCGTTCAAATCTTTGTTTGTCGCTTGTATATAACGTTTGTCAAGGTGGCGACAAACTTCAACTATTATGTGGCTACTTACTGGATACACATATTTGCTTCTTTTCCTCTCGGCTCGCAACCGAGAGAAGCAGCCAAAAATGTCATCTTCAAATCCACAAGGCGGTAATTTTCCTCCATTGCTTCAACTTCCATCATCTCTTTCTGCAACAGGAGCAATAACCCCACTACAAGGGTATGCTTCTGGTAAAGCATCGATCTTTCCCTCAATTTAATGCTAAGTAGAGGCTTGTGTTGGGAACCAATGGCCTCCTATCTTAGACTATCCAATTCAATAGACGGATTTGATTCAAAGATTTCAACCTTATCAGCAAACCCACTTCAGTTTCCCACCAATTACTCTGTTTTCCCCATTTCTGGATCCTTTCATTTAGTTAGAGCTTGTAAATTCACTTCAGTCAGAGTCAAGGCCTCTAGAATTGAATCTGAATTGTCTTAAACCCATGATGCCGTGTTGTCCAGTTCTCATGATTTGGTTAGTGATAGCGTGGATGAGAACTTTGCTGAGAAAAGTTCTGGTCTTGAAAATGAATTCAAGAAGAAGTACAGGGTTCTTAAGAGAAAGACTAAACCAGATATGGGTTTTAAATTTATGTACGTAAGGAATGGAAGTGAACGAGGCAGTGTGGATTTTTTTGTTTATGATGGTGAATTTGATGTTAATCATTCGGCTCTTCGGCCTAACTTGAGCGTAGAACAATGCAATTTGATTTTGAAGCAGCTTGAGAGGTGTGGTAGTGATAGCAAAGTCTTAAAGTTCTTTGATTGGATGAGGAGTAACGAGAAGCTAGAAAAGAATGTGACTGCTTATAATGTGGTTCTTCGAGTATTGGGTAGGAGGGAAGATTGGAACTTTGCAGAGAAATTGATCAGAGAATTGAGTGATTGTTTTGGTGATGAGCTAGATTTTCGATCTTTCAACACGCTTATTTATGCTTGTTCTAAACGGGGCTTGTGGAACTGGGTGGGAAATGGTTCCGGATGATGGTGGAACTTGGAATTCAGCCCAATGTTGCCACCTTCGGCATGGTAATGGGGCTTCACCAAAAGGGTTGGAATGTTGAGGGCGCAGAGTATGCATTTTCCCAAATGAGAAGTCTTGGAATCATTTGTGAATCTGCATATGCTTCCATGATTACTATCTATACCCGTTTAAGATTGCATGAAAAAGCAGAGGAGGTAATTGGCTATATGAAAGAAGATAAAGTGGTACTGAATATGAAGAATTGGTTAGTTTGGCTTAATGCTTATAGTCAGCAAGGTAAGTTGGATGAAGCTGAACAGGTGATGGTCTCGATGCGAGCAGCCATGTATTCTCCAAATACTGTTGCATATAATACATTGATAACAGGGTATGGGAAAGCATCCAATATGGTTGCTGCTAAACGCTTGTTCCAGGAGATGCAGAATATTGGATTAAAGGCTGATGAGACAACTTATCGTTCCTTGATTGAAGGTTGGGGTCGAATTGGCAATTATAAGGAGGCAAAATGGTGCTATAAGGAGCTGAAGAGGTCAGGGTTCAAGCCTAACTCATCCAATTTGTACACCATGATAAACTTGCAAGCTGAACATGGGGATGAAGAGGGTGCCATCAGAAGTGTGGGTGATATGCTGAAGATGGGATGCCAATATTCATCAATCCTTGGAACCCTATTGAAAGCATATGAGCGAGCTGGAAGGATTAATAATGTCCCTCTTATTTTGAAAGGTTCCTTCTATGAACATGTTTTGGCCAACCAAACTTCTTGTTCAATTCTAGTCATGGCGTATTTGAAGCATAACTTGGTTGATGATGCTCTGAAAGTGTTGACCGAAAAGAAGTGGAATGATCCCGTTTTTTAGGATAACTTATATCATTTGTTAATTTGCTCGTGCAGGGAGTTGGACCATCTTGAGAATGCTGTTAAAATATATAATCAGATGGCCCAGTCTACAGGTAAGCCAAATTTGCACATTTCTTGTACTATGATTGATATCTACGGTGCAATGAATCAGTTCGCAGAAGCAGACAAAATTTATATGAAGTTGAAAATTTCTGGAACCCCATTAGATATGATTGCCTTCAGCATTGTTGTGAGGATGTATGTCAAAGCTGGGTCATTGAAAGAAGCTTGCTCTGTTCTAGAAACAATGGAAAAGCAGTCAAACATAGTTCCAGACATCTATCTATTTTGTGACAAGCTTCGAATTTATCAGCAATGTGGCCTGTTGGATAAGCTAAAAGATGTTTATTATAAAATATTAAGGAGTGGAGTTGTTTGGGATCAGGAAATATATAATTGTGTTGTAAATTGTTGTGCTTTTGCTCTGCCAGTTGATGAAATTTCCAGACTTTTCAATGAGATGATTCATCGTGGCTTTACTCCTAATACGTCTACATTCAATGTAATGCTTAATGTTTATGGGAAGGCGAAGCTTTTCAAAAAGGCTGAGGAAGTATTCAGAATGGCTAGAAAACAAGGCTTGGTGGATGTTATTTCTTACAATACAATCATAGCTGCTTATGGGCAAAATAAGGACTTAAAGAACGTGAAATCAACCATAAAGAAGATGCAATTTGATGGCTTTTCGGTTTCCCTCGAGGCGTACAACTGTATATTGAATGCCTATGGGAAAGAGGGTGAAATGGAGGCTTTCAGAAGCGTCCTGCAGAGGATGAAGGACTCAAATTGTGCTTCTGACCACTATACCTTCAACACTATGATTAATATCTATGGTGAGCGAAGATGGATCGATGAAGTTGAAGGTGTTCTAACAGAACTAAAAGAATGTGGATTGGTACCTGATTTGTGCAGCTACAACACATTAATAATAGCATATGGGATTACTGGCATGGTTGAAGAAGCTGTTGGTTTGGTGAAAGAAATGAGAGAAAATGGTATAGAACCTGATAAGATAACCTATGCCAATTTGGTTACTGCTCTGCGAAGGAATGATCAACATTTGGAGGCTGTTAAATGGTCTTTGTGGCTGAAGCAGATGGGAATATAGGATATACAGACCTAATTACATGTATGCTCTCACTGCTTCTGTCATGTTATCTTGCATGCACATATACAGCTGTGACCGATTCTCGCATGGCTTATCTCCACATTTTTCTGCTTATGGTAAGATATCATGTTCATAGATCGCAGTTTATTCGATCTTACTCTAAAAGAAGTTTTTTTCCCCTTAAAAGCTAAGGCAACTTGCAGAAAACTTGGGGAGTACCCTCTATGTTTTATGTGATTGTGTTTGTTTTAGTAGTTCTTCCTTTATAATAATTAATGCAGGCACGAGTGAAATTTCAAAAATTTTTGGCATCTTTTCTAGTTTTATACATGAAACAAATATGATCATAGCTTGCTTTGTTTGATGTTTTCCCTTCCCTTTAGTCCTGGGCAAATAAGCTAGGCCCGCGAGCGGCCTGAGCTCGACCCTGAAAAAGGGCCGGGCTGGGTTACCAGTTTTGGCTCGACGGCTCGGTCCAAATAATTTTTAATTAAATTAGGGTCAGGTCTGGCTTGAGAGAATGGCCTGCTGGTCACCCCGGCCCGAATATAATATATATATATATATATATATATATATAATTTTTTATATTTTATATATATAATATATTAATATTAATTTGATGTATTATGTATTATATATTAGTTAAAATGATGTTAATTATAAATTTAATAGTGGTTCAGTATTTATTAAAGTATAATTTATATAATAAAGTATATATTAAATTATATTTTGATAAAAAATAAAAAATATTAATATTTTTTATTAAAAAAATTGGTCCGTGGGTCTGCCCAACTTGTCCTTTTGAATGGGCAGATAGGACCAAGCATTAGGCCCAATTAACTGGGCCCGGCCCAGGCTGGAAAAACCCACCCAGCACGGCTCGTTTAGTGCCCAGGACTACTTCCCTTCCCGTTGAACCACAAAAAAATTTAAATGAAGAGTTTGCCTCTTCCATTGCAGTGTTAATAGCCTCAGGAACTTTGCAAGATTTCAAAGCTTACATTTGATTCTGCTCCAAAAGTGACTTTTGGATTCAAGATTTTATCTGATTCACTCTTCTATCATATTTTGGTGCTTCTAATACTCATTTCTTGATCAATGTACACTTGGTTTTCTGTTCTTTTGAATTATTTATTTGTTTCTTAGCCAATGATGAATGCGTTGCTAATATATTTATTTTCTGATGCACAGCTTACCTTGCCAAAGCTAATGGATTTATATGCATGAAAGGATAGGAGCATCCCAGCCATCTGCGCCCAGTATAGGCCTACCGACATGAAAAGTTTGTCTTTCCATGAAGATGGATGAAGGAAAATTGTTAGTCTTGAACAAGGGATGCTGGATATGACGCAGTCAAGTAACTGCACATCAAACCAGCCGATGTTTGCATTGGCTTTCTAATAGATGAATGCAATTTATACAAGGTTAGACTGATGTTTTACAGAATCTGAAGCAATAATGCATGTCCAACTCTTCAAGACTCACTTTCACCCAGAAAGAAAAGAATTCTAGCAGAAGACATTTGATCCTTCTGAAGGCTGAAACAAAGGTGGCGACGGCAAATAAAATGCTTTCCTTGTCAGTATGCGATACTGGTATTCATTCGAGGCCAGCAAGCATCAACCACAATCAACAGTAATAGATTCAGATGAATTTCTGATAGTTTCTTGTTAACAGATGGAAACTTGTTAAACATATTATAAATGTGGTGTATCTTATTAATCAAGATGTTTCTATTCATAAAAACTTTTACTGTTTGATGCACATGCTTTTCAATTACAAAACTTGTAGCGTATCTACTTTTTACCATTCAATCTCTGACAGCAAATTTACTGTTTCGCTAATACAATCTTCTGATCTTATCCAATCTTTGACTAGCTTTGGTTAACACACTGAACAACAGAGTGAAATAGATATCAATCAAGGTAAAATCTGATCAGAGGAGAGCTAAAAACTTATGTCAAAACATACATCCATTCAACTGAAGTAGGGAAACCAATGGAATGGTTTCCCACTTAGAACGTGTACTGTATACATATCATAGTCCCTTTCCACTACAATGTGTTTTTACCTATTTCTATGCTTGTACATGTACAGAAGAGGTAAATACAAATAATGAAAATAGAAGAAAAATGGAAATCTCAACTGCAACACTATTTAAGAATGGAATCACCATCATTGCCCACTCGTTCTTAAGTAAGAAGGTGCAGTAGCAGATGATAAAAAATAACCTGCTGAATGCACATTCAAACACCCAATCGCCGAAATAAAGTCGATCTGCCGCCTCATGGGGATTTATGAGACACACATGTAATTTTACTTCAATAGATCAGCTGGAAGTCCATCATGTTCTCAGATACAAGCAGTTCTTCCTGAGATCCTGATCCAAGCACCCATATGCATCTGCTCACCGCCTTTTCGCCATTTAGAGAAGGAAATATTGGGTATCCGTATCATCTTCCACATTCAGCTTGATCCTGGGAATATTTCAGTCGTAACTTTTTATAACTTCTAGGGCGAAAAGAAGAAGTACAGGGGCTTCTTTTTAAGCACATAACATTGCTGGTTGGTAAAAAGTCTGTTAAAGAAGTAGGGAGAGTTGAGAACTTCCAGCAAGTCAAAGTTTTCCCTCTCAGGAAGTGGAGGAAACTTCAAATATGGATAAGATGTCTCGAAATTTTCAAGCAACTGGCACAAAAAAAGGTTATGGTAAGGGAAAATACAAATTATCCCACAGATGACCCGTTTTAAATTTCCTCAAGCAAAAGGAACTATATAAAATAAATGTCAATCAGCATCAGCGGCAACCGGCAATGGGGGCATTCTAGCGAGCAAAACAAGTAGTTAGCAGCCTTTATAAAAGGAAAGAGCAGGTGGATGAACTCACATTCTCAAGTATAGGCATGCTATAGAGCTCCACAAACTTCTCCCGCAGTATCAGATTCATCAAATCCACATCGCATGCATGTGTCCAAAAGGAATCATGTACACCTGCAATAGGCAACTCCGATAAAATATCAGCAATATAATTATCAAGTCCCACAACATCAAGTCCTTTGAAAACGGTCTCTCACAATAGAAGCCAAACATATTATGCATTGCAGTATCAAAAATATAATTACAAAAAGGAACTGCTAAAATATCACCATTGTTATTCATGCCATTAAGAACAGTTTTATCAGCAATGTGTACTGCCTTAAGATGGTACCACCAAAGACAAGCATTTCCAACAAAAAATTTATGTTAAAGTCCAGTAATCTAATTTCACTTTTGGCTTGTTTAACTGACATCAAAACTGAACCAAATGTAACAAAAGGTAAATGTCTTTTCAAGAAACATTTTCTTCAAACTTAATTTATTGTTAGATAAAAGATCAATCTACTAAAGATAGCAAGACAGACCTTCAAAACGTAAATTTGCATCCCTGCATGCAATTGCAGTCATCATCATGTGTGAACCATCAAGTGAGTGCACAAAATTTGGTGGAAATGCAGTTCTTTGTCTTCTAACTTCGACCTGATATTGACATTTTTAATAAATGCTTTTGTACACACATCCAATAATAGAAAGGAAAAGAGTCTCTCTCCAAGCATGCAGTGTATCCTTACTGATTTACCTTCCCGCTACAGGGCCAAAACTTGAAGGGAAGTCCTTATCTGCAGCAAGAACCATCAAGTGCTCCAGAGGATGCAAGTCATATATTTTCACTAGTCCAGAAATAAGTTTCCTTGTCCGGCAATCTAAGAGTTATAAGCATACTCTTAAGGAATTTTCTGATGCATTATCAGATACAGTTGCACCTCAAACAGACTATTATTTTAGACATGAAAGATGAGCATCCAGGATAACAAAAACATCATTTAGTCTGTTTGTTTTCGTGTTATCTGTTTACGCTCTAATCGTATTGAAAAAGAAAACAGTCTATTACTCACTAACACATTCTGCTGCACAATAAACTAGCACTCCTACTAATTTCATCAAGGATAATTACCATGAAGAAAAATTAGTAGGCCCAGCAACATTTCATCATCGAGCCCAGAAAACTATTCTAAAGACTAACAACTGAAATACATCATATTGTGTAAAGATCAAACTTCTAAAAACAGAGAGTGCAAGCACAGTGATAGTAAGTTAGTAAGAAAACTGCATATGCAACTTTGTTACTCGTAGTAAAAGCATTTTTCACAATGTCAAGCATTTCCACATGTACATCAAGAATGTACTGAGGTACTAAAATTAGAACTCACATAATGGTTGTCACTTATAATAAGGTTCCACTGCACAGGTTATCTTCAGAAGCAATAACCTGTGACATTATGTTCAAAAATTGATTTAATCACAACACAATATTTGACATTACAGAACGCAATAAAGAAGCATACCTTTGCACAATCACCAAGACAACCCATTATACCACGTCCAGCTTGAGACAGCTGTCCTAAAGCAGTCAATGTTACCTTTGACGTTATCATGGGATCATCAAAATTGTCCAACTAACAGCAGGTAGCAACATACAGTTAAAGTTCCTACTTTGATGCATATGAACAGCATAAAATATTCGTGCATATCTTATGATCTAATTGTCATTGAACTAATCTGGTATTCTTCCTATGCAGTTACAACACTAAAATCCAATGAGTTACATTAAGCAGTCAATTCAAATTCATTTCCATTTGGTTTGAGATCCCATTTAAAATGTATGGTCTTAAATAGGTGTAACCTCTATTTATAAAAAAAAAAGAAAAGGCTATAAGCTTAAGGCTTGCATTGAAAGATCTGACTATTTATTTTAGCAGCATAACCAGACGCACTGAACAATGGTCTATCATCTGTAATATCACCTTTTTTCCTCTAATCTTCTTTCTATTAGCTCATGTGCCCCAATATATGCGACACCATACACAGATGTCTACCAGTGTTTGTTTAACCAATGTCCGATTCACCTGAATGCTTCCACAGGTTAGATAGACGGTCCCAAAGAAATCCAAGCCTAGATGGCAATTGCAACATAATTTCAACTTATGGTAAAAAAAGGACGTGATCAATTAAGAGTTTGACTAATACAGCATTTGGATGCATAGCAGGGTCCTTCCTGCTATCTTTTTTCATTATTTCATGGACCCTAAAAAAGTGTTACAGTTAAAGTTACCAGTACTCGAGTACAAAACTCAATATGGAGGAAAAGTTCAAACATCATTTATAGACAAATTATTATTAGGTTTATCAAGTGAACAAAAAATACCTCACAGAAATTTCTAAATAAACATCAGCAGGTTTGTCACTAGCTACTAAATTAACTGCTTTTGCTTCCAGCTGAAAGAATAATGCAAATAGATTAAAAAAAACAATTAACATGTACATTGAAGCTATTTAGAGAACATAACTGATAAGAACCCAAGCACCACAAAACTAGAATAATAGAATAGTAACATGAAGAAAGATAAAAATAGATGAAGACGCTAGATTCTACAGATGGGAAATGATGAAAGATAACAAGAAAACACAGATGACAGCTTTCAAGAGCCTGTCTCCCTCCCTAAGCCAAAAATGGCACCAAACAACTAATACCAAAAGCATCACCTCTTCACACCTTATTGCCTCTTATTTATACTCTTAGTTCTCTAACAAACCTGACACGCACAGTTTCTAGAATATTTCTCACTAATCATACTACTAATACAGTAGGGTGCATGCTTCAAAAATATTTTAACTGTGAAAGTCCTATTTGTAAAACAGAATAGCTACTATAAAGGCCTTTTGCCAAACTGCAGTTTATTCCAGACCATGTCCAGGAAATGAAGTCATTTGGGAACACCAATTGAACTTTTGATCAACTTACCAATGGAAGAAAATATTAAACTTTCACCAAACAAATTACATGTTACTAGACATACACATCAGCACCGCACGCACACATGGTAAGATA
This sequence comes from Flueggea neowawraea, assembly GCA_948243855.1. NCBI lineage: Eukaryota > Viridiplantae > Streptophyta > Magnoliopsida > Malpighiales > Phyllanthaceae > Flueggea > Flueggea neowawraea. The sequence goes on from CAODLS010523342.1 coordinate 22,765, forward strand.
CAGAAGGAAACATACACTGTCTCTTTCGAGGGCTGCATAATGCTATAGGCCCTTACACGAGCCATCCTATGAAAAATGAAAACACATAAAAAATAATAAACATTAGCTTTAAATTAGAAAGAAAAAGGAGGAAATTAAACACGGGTTAGAATTATATAGGTAAGGAAAGACTTGAAAATCTGAAGATTGAGAGAATATACAAGCAGAAAAATCAAAGGACTGGTGAAACTAAAGCAAGGGCGAACTATAGGTTAATTAAAAAGTTCAGAACTAAGGGCTTGTTTGGAAAAGTAGCACTTCTGTACTTGTCTATATGTCAAGAGTTTGTGTATTTTTGAATAGTGAAAATAGTAAATGATGTAATTTTTGGTCTAATGTAAAACAAAGTGAAATTTTAATTGTCCTTTTTCAAAAGGTTTTTAAATTCAAAAGTAATAGTACATGAGGGTAATAATGACTTTTATATATTAAAATATGCTAAAAAGTTCCAACATGCTAAATGTTAATGTAACAAACAAACGAGCATGTTCTGTATTTAACATTATAATACTCTCAAAATGCTAAATGCTAATGTAACAAGAAAACGAGCATGTTCTGTATTTAACATGCTAATACTCCCAAAATGCTAAATGCTAATGTAACAAGCAAACGAGCATATTCTGTATTTAACATGCTAATACTCTCAAAATACTAAATGAGCCCTTCATAACTTTAAAGTTCTATCCTGTACTTGCTTGGCCATTTATGTTTTGCGTATAGTAATTGCATCCTTGAAGAAATTTATGTTATATTTCTACCGTAAAAGCCAAAAAATTTGTAAACATTTACCTGATGGGTTAGTAAGTGGGAGATGACAGTATGCGGTGAAGAGCTTTTTAATGCTTCTGATAAATTCATACAAGCAGCCAAGCACTGGAATGGACCTTCAGCTGTTAACCACCATCTCTTTCCATTGATAGGGTTCTCTGCCGAATCAGATTCGTCAACCAGATGATTTTCAAAAAAAGATAGGCGCCCACCATGAGACTTTTTCCAGCCCTCCAGCATACAGGTTTGCTAAATGTATCTTCAGCCAATGTAATCCAGACTTTCCCAGTGGCAGTCCTGCAAATTCAATGATTCCTCGACAAAGATCAGAATTCAGATGAGTCAAATGTGGATGCATTGGGTATGCACATCCCCAAAAATAAAGATCATGAGGATAATAGAAACCTTCCTCATCTTTCAGTTTTCAAGCCACCTATTCCAAAATGAATTTCAAAAAACACGTAATAATATGAAGCATAATGAACAAGCATGATGATTAAAGTTTGGTATTAAATGGTAATGACATCAAAAATTGATGCATGGTTGTTCGTATGTGCTATTAACAATGAACTC
>CAODLS010523562.1:0-14806 GCA_948243855.1 Flueggea neowawraea
AATATTTCCTAATTTATCTATTCTCTTGAAGACATCAAACTTCATACTTCAAATTGTGAACTAATAGCATCAATGTCTCAATGATAAGTATAGACAATGATAAACATTCAATGAAACATATCAACCTCATAAATTGTTTAAGTTTAAACAACCAATTTTATCTATATCAAATATGCAAATTAATCCAATTTCACTTAATTAATATTTAACATTATTAAACATTATTTGTCATCATCAAAATATATCAAATGAATATAAGAGGTCAAAAAAACAAATACACACCACCTGCATCATCACCCGAGTCTCCAACTAGTATATTATTTTAAAGCTCAAAGATGGCACTTAGGCAGTTAGGGGCTCGTGGGTTTTGCCAAAAATAAATCCAAATTTTATTTCTGCATCTAGAAATTTAATTAATTAATTTTTGTTATTAGCAGTTAATTAAATACTAATCTATCTATATACATAATTAAAACTTAACTTCCATTTTGTTCCATGTGTCATCTCTATATTTTTTTTACATTTTATTTTCTTTTTTCTAATTAATGCGTTTGATTTTTCGGTCTTCCACTAATCCAATAACTTATTAATCCACTTTTTCAAAAAATATTATGTTCCAACTCCACAATATAACTGCAAACTCAATTGTATACATTTAATTCAGAATTTTTTGAAATGGCATGTTCATCTTTTTTGCAAACTTAGATATCTCTCTCTCTGTCACACTTTCTACTTCTCAATTCATTGTCGATTTCTCTCTCTGTTGCGCTTTCTTCCTCTCATTTTCACTTATGCCCTCTCCTAAGCCATCGACACTCTCGCTCGATCATGTTTTCGGCCTCTTTCAATATGTCGATGCTCTCTTCAAATCGATCTCTCTCTCTCTCTCTCTTTTGGTCGTCTCTATCTCGATTGACACTCTTTGTTTCTATCCTCGTTCTTGGTGTTCGGCGTCGCTCATTCACTATTTGACATCTCTCACCGTCCTGTTATAGGGGTATTTGCAGAATGTTCGGTATTTATTATTGTTTACAGTAGAATTTTGCAATTCTTTAGAGTAAGAAAACAAACCAACAAGTCATATATGGAAATCGTCTCCAGGGAAGGAATCTTTTAGAAAATTTTCACAAAATGGAAGGAATCACTCCTGGAATAGCAGGGTGGGGTGGAAAATTCGTAAATTTTGGCTTGGGGACAAAGTGAGCACAATAAGGAAAGTCAATTCTGCAAATCACTATAGATTAGAGGACATGATCATCTCAGATTGGGAGAGAAAGGAAAGTCAAATGGCAAAAAAGGCAAGCGGATAATCATGGAGAGGAAACAATGGAATGGAGATAATTTTTGTGTTTCCCAAGAACAAACCAAGAGGACAATAAAAATTGAGCAGAGAAAGGCAAAAGAAAAGAGCTTCAACATCATACTCAAATTAATCCCCACACAACATGAGTCTCAAACTCTGATATTTTTAGTGTCCTCAGCTATTTTTTTACGTTTTCATCAGTGTCCTTGACCATCATTAGTGTCTCCAATCTTTATGTTTTAGTCTTAGTGTCTTTAGTGATTGTGTTATCATTTCTTTGTAAGTTTTTGGCATTGTGATCTTGCTATTATTGTTAAAGAAGTAAGAGACGCATAGTGAATAATTTATGTCCCTTTGATTATTCCTAATTGTTAGTTGAGAAGTTGGATTCATTGAGTGTAAATCTGATTCAATTGCTTTTAATTCCTGGTTTAGGAGAACCTTAAACTCTTTGGCACGCTCTTGCAATTTTCATCCAAAGGACAACATTGTCCTCTTAACTTTCTTTTAAGAAAAAAAAAGGGAACAATTATTTGTTTTTTAAGTCCGATGATTACTATTATTATTATTTCTTTTTTAAGTTTGATTATTTAAATTGTTTCTAGACAACTAATCGATTGTTATTGAAAATGCAGAGACACCCTTCGTAGAGCTTTCGCAGGAGTTGGATCAAGATATGGAGTCATTTTGGGGAAAAAAAAAACAAGGCGTTTGGGAAGTTGTGGAAACAAACTTTCTAAGAAGGAAAAATCATGGATGAAAAGGTAGAAGTCAATCAATTCTAATTATACCTCTTTTTTGGACATGTAATGTTTGGGGTATAAAATTTTGATTTTGTAGTTTGGATTTATTTTATTAATTTTACATATTTCTTTGTAAGGTTAAATTTTTCCCAAAAATTTTGCAATTGGTGATCTTATAGGGTGTACCACCGTTGATGAAATGGTGTCTTGCTGGGAAGTTGTTCCCAAAGCATGCGAAGGTCGAAGAACTGTCAGTTTTTCAGCCTACAATTCTTTAATTTATTATTTCGAATGATTTTAGAATGCCTGCTCCTCATGGGTATGATCTGTGATTGTGCATTTCAACATTAGCTTTTAAATGAAATAACAGTTATATAAAATTCAATTTGTTATCAGATCTTGTAGTATATACATATTTAATAGTTGATTGAATCTTGAGACCTGGCAATTTTTACTGTGAAAAATTGCCGGAAGGCTCTACGCATGATGTATTGTGCAGATCACCATGGATTTCCAATAATTACATTCATTGATACACCTTGAGCATATGCAAATTTTCTTACTTCTTGACAGATTGGGGCACACAGAAACGTGTGTGCCTTTGTTAGGAATCTTGATCCATGGATGCCATGGGATCATGTCTCTTTCCAATTTCCTAGAAAGTCTTTGACAGAACGATTGTCAGAAGCCGAGTTAGTCCTTTCCTACCAATGGAAATCGGCTTGGACGTGATTTTAAATTCTTGATCTTGATAGTTTATTGACTGCTATTTAATTTGATGTTCGTTGCTGCAATTTTAACTGCTTAAGGCTCTAGACTCTTTATTTTGTTGATAATCCAAGTGCAGCCCTATTGAATGCAAGTCGTATTCTTGGCTTTCTTGATAGGATACGGCACGACGCATAGTACTGTGAGGCCAAGCATGTCTTCTTTGGGTCATCCTATGGAAATGCCGACATTGCTTTGCACTCCTCTGCTTCTATTTCAAACGGCAACTGCAACGACAATGATGGCTCCACTTTCTCAACCATGACTGGGTGAGTATTGGTGTTAACGAGTATACAAGTTCACCATATTTTGCGTAAATGACTGATAGTCTATTTTCATTCACTTATATATGATATGAAACTTTGAAATCGTGCTCATGATTGCTTTGATTTGGCGTTTTGGTTTTTGGTTTTAATGGTATACTTAAATTCATGTTTTCTATTTTCGCTGAATTTCATAATGTAGGCAATTCTTGATTAAGGCATTGGAGTTTATGTACCTGTGTGCATTGTCCATTCCTCCTATGACCATCGGCTAAGATTTCAATTACTGTGACCAACACAAGATTGGGAATTGATCGAAGAATGTGGTAGACAATATTGATATAGCTAGATAATTCTTTTGGGTGCTACTGTGCTTTCTTTCATATATTCATAAATACATTTTAGTGAATCTCTTTTTTTTTTTTTTTTGTAATATGAACAAATCAATTCCTTTTTGATGCAATTGAATTTTATTGTGCTAACTAAAATGAGAAAAATCCACACTTAGTTACAAATAACATTTTATCTTTCCTTTGTAATTCAACATTTATTTACGATCTATATACTATTTTACTTATCAACGTCATATTCTATCTTTTTAAGTTAATTAGCTTTTTATACACATGCATTTCACGTGATATATATTTTTATTAAATTGTTGAATAGTCATGTTTAAGATATTATTTTGTTTTAATTGTGATAAACTCATGGACTTCATCTAAAAATTTCATATAATTACAGTATACATAAAATAAAATTTTTGATTTGTATCAAACTAATCAGTTATTCAATAAAAACTCCATGTAAAAAGATCTTAGTGATTTATCTTTTTTTTTTTGTTATAATGACTAAAACATTATCATACTCTTTCTTTGATTTACTTTATATATATATTAAATTTGTCTATATCAACTCTCTTTAAATTAGTAATAAAAGAAATAAAAAGTGATACATATATAAAGAGTACAAATTAGTGAAAATGTAAAACCAAATGGTAATTACTTTAGCATCTTTTTAATATTATTTTTTTATTTTTATATGATTTAAAAATTATATATTATTCTAAAAAACAAGTGTAAATTCAATAGAATTACAATTTCACTTTACCAAATTTAATTGCACTAAACTCGACCCAAATTAAGGATGACCACCAAACAATGATCATATAATTGAGTGAATGCTATAATCAACAACCTTCATGCTTCTCTCAGTTGTCTAACTCATATATTTTTTTTGAGACATATTGGTGGATCTCTTCTAAAAGTAAATAGAAATTTTCTAGATCTTACAAATTGAAGTATAAAAGAAAATGATTGCAAGATCATTATACTCATCAAATATTATAAATATATTCAAAACACAAACAGATACCTAAACTTCTGTTGTAAAATAATATGCTTGATTTTGCCACAACTATAAGTCAGTTAATAGGATATTCAAAATTTATTTACGTGGGATGAATTATATATTTCAAATGATCTTAATTTTTTTTCACAAGAATGTTTCTCAAAGATTTGTCATCAATTTTCCTCAAATAAATTTGGGTCAGATAGTCGCAATGGTTTTTCATGCTTTGATTTTTATCACTATTTATATTTTCAATAATTCTATTTCGAACTTTTTTGTTCAAATATAAATAAATTTGAAGTTTGATTGTTAATGGTAACATTAAAAAAATTATTTTTTTATTATTATAGATAGGCACGAGTATATATTTAATATATATTTAAAATATCAAAATATAAGATATTAGATCAAATTTATCTTGTTCCAAAGTTTTATCTTATATCTGATCAGGAAAGATAAAAAATTTATCCATTTTCAAACTTTATTGTTATTCTCATATAAGTTTCAAACATACAAATTAAAATTAAACTAGAAAATTTATCTAATTTTTAAATTAATTTAGTGTGATTAAGGAAAATAACGTCAAGATATATTACTATTAAAGTGAAATTGCTAAGTTTTTTGGTCCCTTTTGAATATGTTGAAGAAGATTACTTGAAATTGGATGGATGGATCGGAGATTAACACGATCATATATTTAAATTCTTGCTAATGCATTTGTTACTTCAACAATAGCTTTTGCGATAATGTTTCCTCTAAATCTGCCTGCCATTACATTTGGAATAGAATTTCTTAGCATATATTTTAAGATTTCTGATGGAAATTCCTATTAATATATCAAAAACTTGAAAATTTTTTGAGGATGTAAACAATGACAATTTTTTCTTAGTCAAAACATTTTTCTTAGTAAAAAAACTGTTAAATCTTTAAATATAAAAGAATAATAAGCAAAAAAATATTAATCCAAAAATGATTATTAAACATTGACAATTTTTGCTTAGTCAAAACCTTTCTCTTAGTAAAAAAAAAACTGTTAAAGTTTTAAACATGAAAGAATAACAAGAAAAAAATATTAATCCAAATATTAATTCCATTGAATATGAGAGATAAGATTAAGAGAAAAATGATTCTTTAGATGCAATCGATTTTGTTTTTTATCAATCCAAAATGTATTTTTTTATTGATTTGTTAATAGTTATATGAACAAATTAATTTTATTGATGCAATTAAATTTGAAATTTGCTTTCTTTGTTACGAATTATAGAAGGTTTTATGTTCAATATATGACTCTCATTTTGCAGATGTCAATTTTTAAAAAAAAAAATTTCCAAAAATTTGCTATTAAATACAAAATGTTCTTATTATTATGTATTCAATATAATCTCATTAATAAGGCGAGAGATTTTTTTATATATATCAACTAACGTAGTTGTATTTTATTTAAAGCGATCACAAGCCTATGTCTACATCTTAACAATATGGAATTAATGTTTTAATATATTAAAAGATTTAAAAACTTAATATTTTTTAACAATTTTTAAATAAAATAAAAAGTACTCACGCACCCGCACCATCAACCGGGTCTCAAACTAGTGTCCCCAACAAATGTCACTACCAGTTGCGTTATTTCATTACAACTCCAACTGCCATATAATTAACGTTTTTTTCTCTCTAACAAATAACTTCTTCTTCTACATCTTTTCAAGCGTTCTTGGGTGAATTTATAGAATAGTTGTCCAGAAATTCTTTCTTGGCTTTGTTAATCCTGAAAGAATTCTGCCATAAAACCCATCAGCAACATAATGGGGGGCATAACTCCTTTAATAACAGTGAATAAACATGATCAAAGCCTGTCTACAATCTAAAAATTTTCTAACTTAAAGGAATTAGTCACACAATGGAGGGTTCGAAATCTGATTTTGTTTTCAACAAGATGTTCAATCCTGATGTCTTCAAGTTAGATCGATTTGATGGTGCCAATTTCACTCGCTGGAATGATAAGTGGTTGTTCTTACTTACTTAATTGGGGATTGCTTATTTGTTGTCTGGAAACTTGCCTTCAATTCTTTAACCATCTGGCAAGGATACTGAAAACATTGTTGCTGCTCAAAAGAAACGTCAGGAAGATGAAATTCACTGCAGAGGTTTTATCTTGAACTCTCTTCTGCTCGTTGATATGATTTATTTTTTTCCATTCAATCTCCACAAGAAATCTGGAACGCCCTTGAAAATAAATACACATCTGAAAAGCAAGGCACTAACAAATTTCTTAGTATGAAGTTCTTTGAAATTACAATGGCAGATCGATGTCAAATATGCATGAATCATGTGGATGAATTGCTTGTGTTGATTATTGGACTAAATGATCTAAATGTTGAAGTTTCTGAAGCACCACCAGTGGTTGCTGTAATTGCAAAATTGTCTGCAACTTAGAATGGTTATAGAAAGGAACTTTTGCATACTTCAGAAGACTTCACCATAAATCAACTTTTGAAACTCGAATTCGTTAGAACAGGTTTGCTTTAGAGTCTAAAAAGACTGAAAATAAGTCTGGAAAGAATAATAAGAAAAGAAAGCATTCTAATGTTACACATGATGAATTTGCCAACAATAAGAAGAAAAACAAGTCATGTTTTTTCCTGAGGGTCATTTCAAGAAGGAAAGCAAGTTCTATAAGAAACTGAAAACAGAAGCAAATGCAGACCAATAAAAGTGCTAATGTTGTTGAAAGTCAGTCTATCCCTGCAGAAATTATTGTTATGGTTGCAGGACTGAATATTTCCATGGTAACCGAATGCAATATGCAAACTGAAAAATCTACAGATTGGCGGTACGATTCTGGTGCAAGTGTTCATGTTTGCAGCAACAGAAATTTCTTCAAAAATTATGAAGTTGCAGCAAGTGAAGAGAAGGTCTTGATGGGAAGTTAGAATACGTCCAAGTTGCTTAGAAAAGTAACAGTGGAACTCCAATTTACTTCTGGAAAGAAACTCATTTTAACAAATATGTTCCATGCTCTTGATGTGAGAAAAAATTTGGTTTCTGCAATTTTTTTGTGCAAGAAAGGCGTGAAGGTTGTCTTGGAGGCAGAAAAGGTTATTGTTTCAAAGAATGGCGTATTTGTTGGACAAGGATATTCTTGTGACGGCATGTTTAAACTTTATATTAATAAATTTGATGTTTCTGTTTATATGCTTTAATTAATGTTTTGATTTATGGCATGCTCGTTTGTCATGTTAGTTTCGGATCTATGATGTCCAAGCATGGTTTGATCTCTTGTAACAATATTAAAAAATCTGAAAAATGTGAGACATGCATACAAGATAAAATAACTGAGAAACCTTTTTCTTAAAAATGAAAGAACTATTCAATTGCTTGAACCTGTGCACTCTGATATTTGTGAATTGAATGGTCATCTATATAGAGGAGGAAACAGATATGTCAGAACCTGTATAGATGATTATCCTAGGAAACAGTTTAATACATCAAACTAATGCACCTTACACCCCACAACAAAATGACTTAGCAGAAAGAAAAAAAAGAACTTTGGTTGACATTATTAATTCAATGCTTATACATTCTAAATTACCAATGATTTTATGAGAAGAAGCATTGTTGACTGCTTGCCATATTCATAATATAATACCCTCTAAGAAGACTAAAACTTCACCATATGAATTATGGAAAAGAATAAAACCTAAAATTATTTTTGGGCATTATGGGGCTATATAGCTTTTTATAGAGTTACAGGTCCTAAAACAACAAAATTGGGTCCAAGAGCCGTTGAAGTGTCTTTGTTGGGTGTGCTGAAAATTTTAAAGCATATAGACTGCTTGACTTGGATTCTAATGTTATTGTAGAGTCTAGAGATGTTGAGTTTTTAGAAATTAGTTTTCTTGCTAACTCAAATGAAAATAATATTCCACCACCTAGTGAAGATTCTAAGCCCTTACAACAAGATATCAATAAAGATGCTAGTTCTTCTCATAATAATAAGCGGAAAAGAGTTGACATTCCTATTGAATCTAAGAAGAGTCAAAGAGCAAGGAAAGAGAAGGATTTATGTCCTGATTTCGTTTCTTCACAAGATTTAACTTTTTTGGTTGAAGGAACAAGAGATGAAATAACTAATAAGATGCCTATTGTTTTAGGTATGAAAGAGGATCCAACTCCTAAATGTATAAAGAAGCATTAGCTTCAAGAGATTCATCATTATGGAAAGAAACCATAAATGATGAATTGGGTGCTCTATTATCGAATGGAACATGGGTATTGGTTGATCCACCTCCTAGTTGTAAACCAATTGGGTCCAAATGAGTTTTCAGAACAAAAGATAAAGTTTTTAAAGCTAGGTTAGTGGTAAAAGGATTTCGACAGAAGGAGGAAATCAATTATTTTGACACATACGATCTTGTTGCTAGAGTCACATCTATAAGAGTTTTGTTTTCTTTAGCTTCTATTTATAATTTACATGTTCATCAAATGGATGTTAAAACACTTGAATGGTGATCTTGATGAGGAAGTATATATGGAACAATCCAAAGGGTTTGTACTCCCTAGAAACGAAAATAAGGTTTACAAGTTGGTCAAGCCATTGTATGATTTAAAGCAGGCTATGAAGCACTGACATGAAAATTTTGACAAAGCAATATTTTCAAATGGTTTTACACATAATGGAGTATTTAGTCCAAATTTACAAATGAGTATGGTGTGATAGTATGTCTCTAAGTTGATGACATGCTAATTATTAGTACCAACATGCAAGGGATTAATTATACTAAAACATATCTAACTTCTCAGTTTAAAATGAAAGATCTTGGAGAAGTTGAAAAAATCTGAGGTATTCAAGTTAAGAAACATAGTGGGGGTTATGCTGTAAATCAATTTCACTATGTTGATAAATTTCTTGCCAAATTCAATCATTTGGGTATTAAAGAAGCAAATACTCCATATGATGTGTCAAACAAATTAACAAAAAATCTAGGAAGATCAATTAGTCAATTAGACTATGTTAGTGCAGTAGGCTCTTTGATGTATGTTGTGCATTGCACTAGGCCAGATATTACATTTGCAGCCTGTAAGTTATCAAGATATTTTCATAACCCAAGCTCTGATCATTGGAGACCTATTGAAAAAGTACTTGGTTATCTAAAAACCATAAAGTCTCTTGGATTGTTTTACAATAAGTTTCTATCAGTGCTAGAAGATTATAGCAATGCTAGTTGGATAACTAGTATTCATGATAATAGGTCAACATCTGGTTGGATTTTGACCTTAAGTGGAGAAGTTATTTCATGGGCTTCTAAAAAACAAATTGTCATTACACATTCTATACCATGGAAACAGAATTTATAGCCTTGGCAGCTATAGGTAAAAAGACCGAGTGGTTGAGAATTTATTATCGGATATAGATTTGCGGCCACAACCAATGCCAGCAATCTCTTAGTACTGCGATAGTGAAGCAACTATGTCTAGAGCCTTTAGTAAGATTTACAATGGCAAGTTTAGATATATAGTTTTAAGACATGAATATGTTAGACAACTTATAAGTGATGGTATTAGCACGGCTGTCTATGTTAGATCAAAAGATAGACCCATTAACTAAAGGACTCTCGAGGGATGTTATAAAAAGTACTACGCGTGGGAAGGTTCTTAAAGCTTTTTAAATTTTGTCACTAATAACGGGAACCCAACCTTTCTTACTGCTTAGCAATACTAAGGATTTAAAGGGTAATAGCAAGTTATAGTTTGTGACGGCAAGCAAGCACAAACTTTTAATGAAGTTTTCAGGAAAAAGAGGTTGAGTATTTAATATTTTTAATGAAGTTTATGTTCGGTTTAAGAACAAGGAAATCCATTTAAAGGACTAGGAAAAGACTTCATCTATATAAAAACAAGATGTGGAGCCGCTTCAATCAACGTTTGAAACAAAACTTTGGAAGTGTCTATGAATGAGGAGGTAGCACAAGACCATAATATGGTACTAAAGCTCACAGTGAGCATATCGAAGAAGCAAGTTGGTTTGATGTGTACAACGCTTTTTCGATCTTGTCACTTACGAAATTTTGGTTTGATGAAATACAACCGTTATATGTCGACAAGACTCTTGAATGGCTATAGTAATAGTAGGTTTAGCTCGAGAGACACCTACTAGACGGGTTAAACTAAATCAATTTGATTTTTTTGGTATATCACTAACTGGGGGACTATTAGTAAGAATAGTTAGTGATATATTGTGGGTGTTTGTCTTTCATGGAAGAAACGAAAAGAGGAAGAGCAATTTATACATTGTTTATACTTCTAATAGTTATTGGAGTATAACAGTATATAATATAATATTTTAAAGTTCAAAGATGGCAAAATAAATCCGAATTTTATTTTTGCATCCGAAAATTTAATTAATTTAATTAATTAATTAATTTATGATATTAGCAGTTAATTAACTACTAATGTCTCCAACAAATGTCACCACCGATTGTGTTATTTCATTACACTTCAACCGCCATATAATTAACGTTTTTGCTCTCTAAAAAATAAGGGCCAATTACAAAAATAATTCCGTTTGGAAAATCATTACAAATAGAAGCATCATTTCCTTTCCGTTCTTTTCCTTTCCTTTCATGTAATACGAAATTTCTTCTTATGCCAGAGGACACATGCCACTTTTATTACATCACATACTTCATATTCGTTTTTTTGGTTTTTCTTTAATTGTAGTCCCTATTTTTTATTGTTCTTCATCATTTAGTCCTTTTTGATATAATACTACAAAAAAGTTTAAAAAACTCTTTTTATTTTTTATGAAAATTTCATAATTTTTTAAAATCACAAACAACTTTTTTAATAAAACACATATCAACCTTTTAAAAACATTAAATCAACCTTATCAAAACGTTATATATTTTTTTGAAATTACAAACAACTTTTCAATAACCAATGAAATCAACCTTAAATAAACTTAAAATCGAATTTACAAAATTTGATATTTTTTTTAAATCACAAACAATAATTTTTATAAACCACGTATCAACCTTTTAAAAACTTTAAATCAACCTTATCAAAAGCAACCTTTTCAATAACCAACAAAATCAACATTAAATAAACTTAAAATCGACCTTACAAAAATTTCATATTTTTTTAAAAAAATCACAAACAACATTTTATATAAACCACATATCAACCTTTTAAAAACTTTAAATCAACCTTATCAAAAGTTATATTTTTTTTGAAACTATAAATAACCTTTTCAATAACCAAAAAAAAATCAAACTTAAATAAACTTACAAACGACTTTACAAAAATTTCATAATTTTTTTCTTAAAATCACAAACAACATTTTTTATAAACCACATATCAACCTTTTAAAAACTTTAAATCAACCTTACCAAAAGTTATATTTTTTTTTGAAATTACAAACAACCAATTCAATAACCAACAAAATAAACCTAAAATCGACCATACAAAAATTTCATAATTTTTTTAAATCACAAACAACATTTTTTATAAACCACATATCAACCTTTTAAAAACTTTAAATCAACCTTATCAAAACTTGATAATGTTTTTTTTTTTGAAGTTACAAACAACTTGTTCATTAACCAACAAAATCAACTTTAAATAAACTTTATTATTTTCCTCCATTTTAGTACTTTTTTTTACTATGAAAAAAATAAAATATTATTAACATTTAAAAATATTTTTAAAACACAAAAAAAAAAAAAAAAGAAAAGCAGCAAGCTAGGGTTTAAGAGAAACCCTAGCCAGTTTGGCTGCCACCAAGGTCGTTGAAGAAGAGCGATGCAACAACGAGGAGACATTCGAGGACAAGAAGAAAGGCGATGCGAAGAATCGAGGTTGCGACGCGATGAAGAGGCGAAGAACCACGATGGAGAAGACAGATCGAAGTGCGGAGAAGGCAGATCGAAGGCAGAGAAGGCAGAGAAAGAAGGTTGAGGCAACAAGGAGGTGAGCGGCGGGGACAATAGAGACGGCGACGAGGAGGTGAGGAGGTGGGGGCAGTAGATCGAGAGGAGAGAGAGGCAGGTGAGAAGAGATAATGGAAAGAGAGAAAGAGGAAAGAGAAGGAGGAGAGAAAAAAGGTCATCGTTGAATGAGACAAAAATCAGAAAGTCTGAGGACTAAATGCGAATTTAGTCCATACGGAATAAGAATTACATCCATCCAAAACGTTAAAATGGGGTCTCCAATTAAGAAAAAAGTGTTGGGTTCGTTGGTTTAAAAGAAAAGCTGTAAAATATAGTGTATAAGGTAATTATCTAAAGAAATTAACTTCTTCCTCTACAACGTTTCTTGCTGAAACAAAAAAAAATCTTAATACGTTCTTGGAGGAATTTCTTGAATTGTTGTTTAGAAATTCTTTCTTAATTTTGTTAATCTTGAAAGGAATCTGCCATAAAACCCATCATCAGCAACATAGTGGGGGCATAATTTCTCTAAAGACAGTGAATAAACACGATTAAAGCCTGTTGGCAATCTAAAATTTTTCTAACAAAAATATCATTTTTTTTAACTTAGCCAACATTAGATGGAAAATCAACAAAAGTAAGCACCTACAAAATCGTACTTATGGAGTGAACAAGATAAGCTCAATTGAACGTATTCATGATGTCTTGGCATTGGATTTTTGACGTACTAGGAAGTTCCAACCTTATCACTTAAGTTGATAAGAAGAGTGGAATCTTCCATCATAGTATTAAAAGCAACATAAAATGTTGAATTACAATTAATCCAACGAACAGTCAATGGATTATGGAGGTCTCATGTCATTGTTAATGGGTTGCTTTCACCTGTTTTAATATGCTATCTCTGCGCAGCAAATTCTTCAAGTGGATCCCTCCCACTACAGAGTTTTGGTTGCCTTCATAAGTTAAAGCTAAGTTTTTGATGTATGACAATTTTGCATAGATCTATGGTGAAGGCACATGTATCTCAATCGAAATTTTCAGATAGCTAGATAGCATAGTGTATATCAGTGAAATAAATTGAATGATTTAATGAATACTAAACGATCAACTAAATTATAAAAACAAATAAATTGTACATTATGATATAAAATATTATTTTTGAAATTTATAAAACTATAAGTAACAATATATATAGATGAACAAATTATATTATTAGAAAGACGGGTACGCCCACGACATTAATGGGTAGAACCCGAGTCCGTCAGTTATCAAGTTAACTGATGAGCCCAACCAAATAGATCAAGTAATTGGACTTATTAATTGGGTCAAGGTCAAATTAGAGTGAAGCTCAATATGAAAGAAAGATATAGTAAGATATTTATTCATAATGGATATAAAGATGGATAAAAATAGAAAAGAAAAATGTAGAAGATGTTCTTTTTTCTTTCCCTAAAAAAAATGCATTCTTTCTAGTCACTTTCGGTCTTAAGGTGGTTTTTAAACTGCGGATAATCAGTTGTTCTCATTCACAGAAATTGTATTGTAGTTCAACTATGGAGGCTTGCATCAATCCTACTAACCCGTTCTTCATTATACTTGTTGGTTTCGAGATAGGCACTCGTTATGCTCTTTATTTCCACTGCTAATATTGTTTGTCGGTATGTCTCTTGTGCTCTTTCATATATAAAAAATACATGAATCCCTTAATTTGAGGCTTAAGTTACTGCCTCTTTTCCTTCCAAAAAAAAAGTTACTGCCTTTTTTATCAAAAGGTAAAATTAATTAGTCTTGATTATGCATCATATTTCAGATTCTCTTTTAATATGTTAAAAACTTGTCGATATGTTTATGACTAGAACTATTAAAATCAAATAATCTATAAATTTAAGTATATCAAGCCAATTGTCAACGTTGAACTTAACTATTTGGAGTATCTTGCACAAAACGTAGCTAGTATTGAGGGAAATACAAATATCTGATCCGAGACACAGGGGTTTGGGTAGACTAAGTAATGTTTCCAGAGAGGCTCTAATGTGAAAAAGTAAAACAAATATCCCATCTTATGGACCCACTCTAAACTCTGTTATCATTGATTAAACCACTTTCTTAATTAACCAGACAATAGAAATAAAAACACCATTTACTTTTTCCTATAATAAAATGGCATCCACTTGACCGTTGCTAAAGTTCTACTCTCTATGGGCGAAAAAAGAAAGAGAGGAAGAAAAGGAAAAAAGAAACAAGACTCCCAGTTTCAGAACTTCAATTCCATTCATCCGTCAGTATTAAAAATATGTCTTAGAACTTAAAAACTCTGTTTCTACTAAACATAAAACAGTGAATATGTTTACATCTTTTTCTCATTTCTACAGAAGAATAGCATTTTGAGAATACACATCAAAGATATCCCATATTGGTTAGTCTCTTTGATCTAGCGGCGAGAAAGAAACAAGAAAA
>CAODLS010523576.1:0-14388 GCA_948243855.1 Flueggea neowawraea
TATTTAACTTTGCCTAGTGGACTTGTTTTATAATTATCGAATTGTTATTATGTTCCTACTATGAATAAGAACATCATTTCTGTTTCTTGTTTAGACAATAGTGATTTTCGTTTTATTATTAAGAATAATAATCTTTCCATCTATAATTGAGACATATAATATGGTGTTGTAACATTGTCATATGGTCTCTATGTTTTAAACTTGGAATAAAACAAGCCAATCTATAACATTAATAAAAGGTTAAAATCAAATGATTTAAACCAAACCTACTTTTGGCATTGTCGTTTGGGCCATGTAAGTGAGAAACACATCTCAAAACTCCATAAAGATGGATTACTCGATTCATTTGATTTCAAATCATTTGATACATGTTAATCTTGTTTGTTAGGCAGAATGACTAAGAGTCATTTTACACACAAAGGTGAAAGGGCCAATGATATATTAGGCCTAATACATATTGATGTATACAGACCTTTTAGTACAAGTGCTAGAGGATGTTATTTGTACTTCATCACTTTTACTGACGATTTCAATAGGTATGAATTTGTCTATCTTATGAGACACAATCAGAATCCTTTGCAAAGTTCAAGGAATTCAAGAATGAAGTACAAAACCAAATTGGCAAGAATATAAAAGCACTTCGATCCGATCGTGGTGGAGAATATTTAAGTCAAGCGTTTGGCGATCATCTTAAAGAATGTGGGATTGTCTCACAACTTACTCCTCCTGGAATGCCTTAATGGAGCGTGTTCGAAAGGAAAAATTGAACTCTATTGGATATGGTTTGATCAATGATGAGTCAAACGGATCTTCCAGTGTCGTTTTGGAGATTTGCTTTAGAAACTGCTGCTTTCATACTTGACCGAATTTCATCTAAAGCGATTGAAAAGACACTATATGAGATATGGAATAGGAAAAAGCCCATTATGTCTTTTCTAAAGATTTGGGGATGCAAAACTATAGTGAAACGTCAAGTTTCTGAAAAGTTAGCAACTAGATCTGAAAAGTGTGGGTATCCAAAAGAAACAAGAGGATAATACTTTTATAATCATTTTGAGAATAAAGTGTTTATTTCTCAAAACGGTGTCTTTTTGGAAAAACAATTTATTTCCAAAGGAAATAGTGGAATTAAAGTACTTCTAGAATAAATAAAAGAACCACAAATAGCCACTAAAGATAGGATAGAGATTCAAGATGACTCATAAAATATTTTGGAGTTTGAATCCATAAAATAAGGCCCAAGAAGGTTTGGTAGGACTGGTCACGAGCCAGAGAGACGTGGATTTTCCAAAACTAACGATAAAGAAATTGTTCTTGTAGATCACAATGAGCCTACAACCTATCAAGAGGCACTTGTAGATCCGAATTCTATGAGATGACATGAAGCCATGAAATAAAAAATGTAATCTATGTATGATAACCAAGTTTGGAACTTGGTGGATCCATATGATGGAGCCAATGTCATTGATTATAAATGGATTTACAAGTTAAAAGCCGATGAGATCTTCAAAACAAGACTTGTAGCAAAAGATTTTAGACAAACTCATAGTATTGACTAAGATGAAACCTTTTCACCAGTCGTGATGCTCAAATTCATCAGGATTCTTTTTACCATATAAGCATATTATGACTGAAATATGACAAATGGATGTCAAAACTGCTTTCCTAAATGGAAATCTCATCGATGATGTGTACATGACATAACCTGAGGGTTTTGTCGATCCTAAGAATCCTAAGAGGGTATGCAAGTTTCAAAGATCCATTTATGGGTTGAAGCAAGCATCCTGAAGTTGGAATCTTCATTTTGATGAAGCGATCAAAGAGTTTGGATTCATCAAGAATGAAGATTAGCCTTGTGTATACAATAAGGTTAGTGTGAGTGCGGTATTATTCTTATTACTGTATGTTGATGACATCTTGATCATTGGAAACAACATTCCAACCTTGCAAAGCATCAAGACTTGGTTAAGAAAGTGTTTCGCAATGAAAGACTTAGGTGAAGCCTTACGTATTCTAGGGATACAAATATATAGAGATAAATCTAAGAGGATAATTGGACTAAGTCAAAGTGTGTACATTGACAAAGTGCTAAAAATGTTTAGCATGCTGAATTCCAAGAAAGAATTGATTCCCATGGTTCTTGAAAAATCATTAAGCAAGGTTGGTTGTCCTACGATGAGACAAGCTAGAGATTGCATGAGGAGGATTCTGTATGCTTCTGCTATTCGATCCATCATGTATGCCATGCTTTGTACACATCCCTATGTCGCATATGCTTTAGGCATGACTAGTAGATTCCAGTGTGATCAAGGTGAAAGTCACTGGACCACAGTCAAGGCTATCCTCAAGTACTTGAGAAGAACTAACGATATTTTCTTGGTCTATAGAGGACAAGAAGGCGAACTAGTCCTAAATGGTTACACTAATGCTAGCTTTCAGTCTGACCATGATGATTTTAGATTGCAATCTACTTACGTGTTTTTTCTGAATGGAGGTGCAATTAGTTGGAGAATTTCCAAGCGAGAGATTGTGGCTGATTCTACTACAGAGTCTGAGTACATAGCCACATCAGACGCTGCAAAGGAAGCTGTTTGGTTCAAGAAGTTCATTACTGGTTTGGATGTCGTCCTAAGCATCGCAAACCCAGTAGACTTGTATTGTGATAATAATGGGGCAATTGCCCAAACCAAATAGTCCAAATCACATTAAAGAACAAAACACATACTTAGGCGATTACACCTCATTCGAGAGATAGTCGAAAGAGGTGATGTCAAGATATGAAAAGTTGACACCAATGAAAATGTAGTGGATCCTTTGAAAAAGGCTCTTCCAAATCTGATACATGAAAGACTTGTTAGATCTTTAGATATTAGGTTTTCTACTGATTAGGACTAGTAAAAGTGAGAGACTGTTAGTTTTAGTGCTCTAGTCCAATCATTTATGTGCATTGTCATTTGATTTATCAGTTAATAAAGAGACATTTCATTTCATATTTATGAAATATTATATGTTTTATGAAGATAAGACCACGAATATTTTATTCTTCCTTATGTCATCAAGTATGACTTGATAGTAAAACCCTAAGGTAAAAGGAATATTATTCTAAACGTCCCTAATCGATTATTATCATGAGAATGATAACAAACCAAGGTTAGTATGTTTCTATGAGGATAATCATGTTTTACTGATTATGGATATGGGATATCAGTTAGAACATACATACATGTTAGGAAACATGTATTGGACTGGTCCGCTATGAAAGCACTTCAAGGATATATGTCACAACTTGCTTTCATACAGTGGTGATGTTTGAGTCCTCTAACTGAAACTCACTATCAGCTCCTACACGAGGAATCACATGTGTTGACTTGGTCAAATGTTATCCGTAACAGGGTAACAATAAAGGCTATGATTGGATATGCCACGAATCTTGTAGAGGAGTGATAATGAGAGTGACGAATTTGTTCCTCTAATGAAGAGTGATATTTTTAGGCCACTTGATGAGTAGGATTGATGGAATGCTTTCATACTCAAATGAATTGATAAGAGGGTTTATCAATGTCATTTGTATATCAATCTACTTGGGATCAAGAAACACATTAAGCTATATAAGGTTGACATGGTTTCATGCCTTATGCTTAATAGAGATATCGTGAGGTAAAAGGACTAAATATCAAATTGTGAAACGTTAACTTGAATTATCGAATACCACTTAATTTTGGATTTCCATAATGTATTACTAGATACCATTTATGGACTTTGGATCCAAGTTTTGGGACAAGGCCCATGGCCATTTTCGAGTGGGCCTATTGGGTCACACACAAGAACGATTTGGAATGGTTCACAAATATTCTCTCTCATGGTAATTAAATTATTAGTATAATTAATTTGATTAATCATTAATAATCTAGGGTTTTATGATTTAAATCATAAATATAATATAAGATATTATCCATTAAAACGCTCAGTCATCAACGTAGGTGGTGACCCGTGTGTCTAGTGGAAGAGTCTACGTATGACACATTACTAGTGGCGGAGTCCACATATTTTGATTAGTGGCGAAGTCCACATATGATCTAGTGGCTGAGTCCACGCATGATTTGACTTTGATCCCATGTCAGATACATTTGGTGAGATAATTTTGTTTGGCATAACATTTTTAGTGATCTTGTATTGTTGCTCATTTTTCTAATGGCTGAGTCCACGCATGATTTGACTTTGATCCATGTCAAATACATTTGGTGAGATAATTTTGTTTGGCATAACATTTTTGGTGATCATGTATTGTTGCTCATTTTTCTGTACTATATTGTTTAGTAGTTCGACAAAGTATATCTTACTGGAGCACGTGGACTGCAACGCTCGCAGATGTACTTAGATCAGTTCCGTCTGATACATCTTAGTGACCTTAAGATGGATAGAGTACTATTTTTAGCCCTTAAGGCTGTCAGCTGTTAGCCCTTTTGAGTTGTTACCGTTTGGACTCCTAAGGTTGCTATTTTATTTTGAACTGATGTAGTCAATGCAGTTTTAGTATAATACGAGAATATGATAAGTGGGTATCAGCTCTGTTTAGTTGGTAACTGATTTTACACAACACGCTTTGCTAAAACATAAATTTTTGCATAGTATGTGAATTTTCTGCGTAATCTAAAAATAAAATTTTGATATGTTTGCTCATTTGTTCTTTGCTTTGGCTGAAAATGATTTCAAAATGAATTTTGAAAATATTATTTTGTACTTAGCATGTATACATATATACATACACTTATATTTGCATGTGGTATTTCGGAACTATTTTCAAAATGATCTTTGTGAGGTATGCATGAGGCGTTCTTGAGTGTCTTTTTTCTCACGAGGGTTCTTACCCCTTTCTTTTCTGTCTATTTTCCTGTAATCTTACTTGCAGGTGATTTCGGTTGATTGGAATCTATTGGCATTCAACATCTGGTGAGGCATTCTACGGTTACAATCAGTGCCCTTTTGTTCGGCCTCAGTTAATATTATTTTGTTAGTTGCTCCACACCGGTATACTTGTGGGTATATGTTTTGTAAACTTATTTTATATTTAAGTATGATTTATTGATTATGGAATGTTTTATTATTTCGCAAAATTTATGATTTTAAACATGTTCGGATTTCTATTTGTTGAACTTTAGAAAATGTTTTTAATATGATTTGAAATAAATTAGTTTTAGTTCTGTTCTCCAAGGCTTGTGTGAGATGGACCAGGATTCTATAGACAGTTCGCCTTGTACGCCGGTTATGACCCGATCTTAGGTCGTGACACTACCTAAACCCTCTTGTAATAGTTACATCATTGTTACCTTCTAGTCTTCTACACAGTCGTGCTCTCTAGATGGA
The DNA here is from genome assembly GCA_948243855.1 of Flueggea neowawraea. NCBI lineage: Eukaryota > Viridiplantae > Streptophyta > Magnoliopsida > Malpighiales > Phyllanthaceae > Flueggea > Flueggea neowawraea. The sequence continues at coordinate 5,365 of CAODLS010523576.1, forward strand.
GTAAACACTAGGCTTGGTGAAAATAAAGGGTTTGCCCACGCTCTAGTTGCGGACGTTGCTTCTTCGAGGTCTCTCTTTTCTGGTGGGTTCTTTTCTTCATCACTGGCCTTTGCTGTTGCAATGGCCCTCTCCTCTGCGCCTTCGGCACTAGAATCGAAAAATGTCAGTTTCTTTTCCACTCCGTAATTTCATGATCATTTGTGGGTCCCGCCGAGCGTGCCAAAAATTGTTTCCCTATTTTCCCGATCAAGGAAAACAATGAAGCCCTTTTCAAGAGTGCCAGGAAGTTTAAAGTTCCTCCAAACTAAAATTGGTTCAATCTAACTTAATCGAATGATTGTAATTAAACAAAAGGGACGCAAGTCTAAAATGGGTCCTCCAATCATTTCTAAACAATTCATGAAACACAATGATAGCAATGCAAAAGATTCAACTAAGCAAAGTTTGTAGAAAAGAAAAGGAAATTCAACACTCAATGGTGTGAAATGTAATGTAAAAGGGGTTTTCTCTGCTTTCCTAAATGGAGGTATATATGATGCCCACCAAAGCCTTCGCAACCTAGAGTCCTTCTCCAACTGAAACTTCACTGCCTCCACGGTTCCTCTGCAGATAACCCTTTCGGTAACAACTTTGCCGAGACTTGAGGCCCACTTCCCGCGGTAATATCTTTTGAGATGGTTGCCTCCTGTCGGACTCTTCATTCTAGCGGAACACCTTCCCAACACAAACACCAATCGGGCTTCTTCAGGCTGTGCCTTTGCTTCCTTGCTATTCACCACCCTTTGACTTCTCCAGCTCGACCCAAATACAGATGTGAAATCCACAAACACTCTCACATTTTCCTTGACCCAAATGTAATCCAATAAGCCCGAATTAATTTAAGGTGTAAACAGAATCCATTCTTGTTTTAGGCATTACCCACAGTGATGGTTTACGCTTAGATACCAAATGATAGGATCACCTATCACTCAACAATATAGAGGTGCTGATTTTATTATAAAACTGAGAATAAAGCAAAGATAATCCCAGCGGCATTCGAGAGGTCATGTTCTCTCCCCACCACTGACGCGATAACAAACTGCATAGAATGAATGATCCCCTCCATCACACATTCTAGCCCGTACTTCTAATCATCAATCTAACCATTCCTCCACATCACCCTACTACAGACAAATGACAATAACAAACCTAACAACTTTCTATGAAATGCAACAGAAAAATAGAATAGTTCTTCCAGGTTGACCTTATTTCAATGAACAACCCATTAATCCCAGTCGGCCCTCTGGAATCAATGACTAGAGTCCTGCTCTCCTTGTCAGATGGCCATCAAATATATTAGATATGCATTCTAAATGCATGACAGAAGAAATTATCGCAGTTTTCATTACCAAAATATTTCTTTTATGATAAAAATTATCTAGAAATCATTGCCTTTTGTCTATTGTTTTACTTCTTCCTTTCTTCTTTACTAGGGCAAGGATGCCCGCTTGGCGGGCATAATTATTCCCATGTGGGTTGTATCTTTTTTGTTAAACGAATAGTTTAGTGGATTGCTAAAACAGAACTCCTAGGTACATTGTAATTAATTAAAACATCAAAATACTAAACATTGAATTTCTTATGGGAAGCTTGAAATGTTTAAAGGAATCAACTCAAAATGTAGAAATTCTTGTGTAACTTTATTTCTTATACATACAAAGAATGCTACAAATTAGAAAGAAATCAGCTCATACCCAACCAAACTTAGTCGCAAAAGAAATGAACATGAAAGAACTTCAAACATAGACAATTGCTAAAGAAACTACACTCAAGGGCTCCAAAAGAAAAATAAGTGAAGATCTTTCGCTATATATGTGTGTGTGTTAGTTTTGTGCCCTAGTCCAATAATTGATATACATTGTCATTATGTTAGTTTTGTGCCATAATCCAATAATTGATATACATTGTCATTACATTTATTATTTAATAAAGAGACATTTCATTTTATATCTATGAAATATTATATTGTTTATAACAACAAAACTTTCATGAATAGTTTATTCTTCCTTATGTCATCGAGTGTGACTTGATAGTATAACCATAAGGTAAAAAGAATACTATTTTAAAAGTCCTTAATCGATTGTTATCATGAAATGATAACAAGTCAATGTTAGTATGATGCTAAAAGGATAATCTTTTTTTACTGATTATGTATATGGGTTATCACTTAGAATATAGATACATGTTACAGAACATGTATTGACAGGTCCGCTATGAAAGCACTTCATAGATCAATGTCACAAGTAGCTTTCATATAGTGGTGATGTTTGAGTCCTCTGACTGAAACTCATTATCGACTCCTACATGAGGAATCACATGTTTTGACTTAGTCAAACGTTATCCGTAACAGGGTAAAAATAAATGCTATGATTGGATGTTAGAATTCGTAACTAAAATATGACATTCATATAAAGGATAACGCAGCGGAAATAACAAAATTTTTATCCTAGAATTCCACCAAGGATTCATGCACATCAACATAAACGATTAGGGTTTTACCTTAAAAAATCAAAGCTCGATTATATGAACGAATGAATTGTTGATGTAGCTTTTAGTATAAACTCAAAACTTTTTCAACCACGTTGTCTTTGCGCCAACGTGACCAATGGTATCCACATGAATGAACTCCTTTGGATGGATGATGTGTACTAGCACTTAGAATCACTATTCTAATTCTCACAAATAATTTACTCTCTTTGTTTGTGACACTCACAAATTCGGCTTTGTCATTGCCATGAGAAACAAGACTAGGGTGTACTCCTATTTATAGGCAAATGGAAAAAACCTAAATAGGTGCACTAGGGTTGGCAAAAACCCTTCCTTGTTCAAGAAGAATTCGGCCACACCAATTTAGGAGAGAGTGTGTGTCGAATTCCTTCTCAAATTGGTGCCAAAATCCCTTTCCTTGTCATATAAGGATTCGACCCTTCCTTCTCAAGGAAAAGAGGCCGAATTTCCTTTCTTCTTCAAGCAAGAATTCGACCCTTCTTGTTTAGGAGAGATCTTCTAGTCAAACTAGGGGTTGCCTCTTCTTTTCACACATGAATAATAACTCCTAAAAAATAGGAGTAGTGACCGAATTTCTCCTAGGTTTTTATTATGTTATTGGGCTTTTAATTACATGATACACTATCATTAAATAAATCACTCTATTATTAATATATATGGGCCTAATTTATGCCACACATAAATAAACCCAAAACTATATTAATAAATGAATTAAATTAAAAACCCATCACATTAATGGATTATATCTTATATCATAAATAAGATATAAATTATAAAATCCTGAATTATTAATAATTAATCAAATTAATTGTCCTAATAATTCATTTACCAAATGAGAGAACATTTGTAATCCAATCCAATTCTTTTTAGTGTGCGACTCAATAGGCCCAATTGAAATTGGCAATGGGCCTTGTCCCAAATACTTGGGCCCAAAGTTCATAAGCGGTATCTAGTAATACATTATGGCAACCCAAGATCGAGTGGCATCGGTGATCCGAGTTAACCTTTCACAGTTTGATATTTAGTCATTTTGTCACACGATATTTATATTAAGCATAAGACATGATCATATGTCAACCTTATATTTCTTAATGCGTTTCTTGATCCTAAGTAGATTAATATACAAATGACATTGGTAAACCCTTTTATAAATTCATTTGAGTATGCATACATTCCATCAATCCTACTCATCAAGTGGCCTAAAGATATCACTCTTCATTAGAGGAACAAATCCATCACTCTCACCATCACTCCTCTACAAGATTCATGGCATATCCAATCATAGCCTTTATTGTTATCCTGTTACGGATAACGTTTGACTAAGTCAAACCATGTGATTCCTCATGTAGGAGTCGATAGTGAGTTTCAGTCAGAGGACTCAAACATCACCACTGTATGAAAGCTACTTATGACATTGATCCATGAAGTGCTTTCATAGCAGGCCAGTCCAATACATGTTCCCTAACATGTATCGATCTTCTAAGTGATATCCCATATCAATAATCAGTAAAACATGATTATCCTCTTAGCAACATACTAACCTTGGCTTGTCATCAATCATATGATAACAATCGATTAGGGACTTTTAGAATATTATTCTTTTAACCTTACGATTTTATAATCAAGTCACACACTTGATGACATAAGGAATAATAAACTATTCATGGAATTTTTATTGTCATAAACAATATAATATTTCATAGATATGAAATAAAATGTCTTTTTATTAAATAATAAATGTAATGAAAATGTATATCAATGATTGGACTAGGGCATAAAACTAACATTTCTACCACAAGACCTTTGAAGCTTTTGCATATGGACTTATTTGGTCCTACTAGTACTCTAAGTCTTGGTGGAAAAGCCTATTGTTTTGTAATTGCTGACGATTATTCACGCTTTACATGGGTTTTCTTTTTAGCACATAAAAATGATTTTTTTCATACATTTGCATCTTATAGCAAAAGAGTCCAAAATGAAAAAGTTACACCATTACCTCCATTAAGAGTGATAGAGGTGGAGAATTCTCATGTGAGCCATTTGAATCCTATTGTGAGGAGCTTGGAATTTTGCACAATTTTTCAGTTCCAAGGACACCTCAACAAAATGGAGTTGTTGAGAGGAAAAATAGGATTTTGCAAATGACATGGACAATGTTAAGTGAGAATGATTTGCCAAAGTATTTTTGGGCAGAGGCTATAAATATAGCTTGCTCTATAATTAATAGGGCTTATGTGCATTCCATACTCAAGAAAATACCTTGTGAGTTGTGGAAAAATAGAAAGCCTAACATTTCCTAATTCCATGCTTTTGTTAGCAAGTGTTTTGTTCATAACAATTGGAAGGAAACCTTAGGAAAGTTTGATGCTAAATCCGATGAGGATATTTTCCTTGGATACTCATCCATTAGCAAGGCTTATAGAGTCTTGAACAAAAGGATAAAAAAGGTAGAAGAGTCCAGAGTTATTGCACAAGGATATCTATAAGAAGAAGGCATTGACTTTGAAGAATCTTTTGCACTGGCGCCAAGACTTGAAGCAATCAGAATTCTTTGTGCATATGCATATTTTAGAGACTTCAAGTTGTTTTAAATGGATATTAAAAGTGCATTCTTAAATGGTTATATCAAAGAAGAAGTTTATGTGAAACAACCACCAGGATTTAAAGATCCACATCATCCAAATCATGTCTTCAAGTTGAAAAAGGCACTTTATGGATTAAAGTAAGCTCCTAGAGCTTGGTATAAAATATTAATCCAATTCATCTTGAAGAATGGTTTCAGTAGAGGTAAAATGGATAACACTTTATTCATTAAACATAGAAATGATGATTTACTTCTAGTACAAATCTATGTTGATGATATAATATTTGGTGCTACTAACCCTTCTTTATGTAACGAGTTTTCTAAGCTAATGCAAAAGGAATTTGAAATGAGCATAATGGGAGAGCTCAATCACTTTCTCGAATCACAAATCAAGCAAGTAAAAGATAGCATTTTCATAAATCAGAGTAAGTATATCAATGGTATGCTAAAGAAATATGGAATAGAAAGTGCCAAAGTAGCTGGAACACCAATGAGCACAACTACAAAACTCACCAAAGATGAAGAAAGTAAAGAAGTGGATGAGAAGCTTTATAGAGGTATGATCGGACCACTTATTTATCTTACAGCAAGTAGACCTGATATTATGTTAAGTGTATGTTCTTGTGCTAGATTTCAATAATGTCCTAGAGAGTCTCATGTAATAGCTATCAAAAGAATTTTTTGGTCCTTGATTGGAACCAAGAACATTGGCTTATGGTATCCTAAGAGTGATAGCTTTGATTTTGTTGGCTATAGTGATGCTGATCGTGCAGGAAGCCAATTAGATAGGAAGAGCACATCGAGTACTTGTCAATTCTTAGGTAACTCACTTCTATCTTGGTTTTCAAAGAAACTAAATTGTGTTGCATTATCCACTGCTGAATCTAAATATGTAGTAACTGGGAGTTGTGTTGCACAAATTTTGTAGATAAAACAACAACTCATTGATTTTCAAATCAAGATTTCTAAAATTCCTATCAAGTGTGATAATACAAGTACAATAAACATTTCTAAAAATTCCATTCAACATTCTAGGACCAAGCATATTGACATCAAACATCATTTCATTAGAGATCATGTTCTCAAGGGTGATATTGAACTAGAACTTGTGACAAAAATAGACCAGCTTGCTAATATTTTAATAAAACCCTTGATGAAAAGCAATTTGTTTTCATTCGTAGACGTATTGGAATGTGTGATTTGAATGAATTTTGATTTGTGTAGAATATGTGTTATTCATGATCATAATCATTCATTTATGCATTCATAATTACATCAAAGTTATTTATTTGCAAATAATATCAAGTACATGGTTGGATAATAAGTAAGGTATCAGGATCAGAGGCAATACAATGCGTTAATGGTTATCTGCGCACATTATTAGAGATTAGGTTGAGATTGGCTAGTAGACTTCTGGCATTAAAGTAAGTTGTGGCTTATTAAAGTGAAGAAATGGTTGTGAAATTCTTCTGGAAATTTTCAGTGGTTGTGAGCAACGCACGTTGATGATCTAATCTGCAAGCAGAGGATCAGTTGCAGTGACTAGGTAGTCAGAGTATCTCAGTTGAACGCGTTGTTGATTAGGTCGACACGTTGATGAATGATGTCAAAATTTTCTAAGTTATGAGAAAATTGATAAAGCGCTTTTTGAGGGATTAACGAGCGTTAATGTTTAGCTGAACTTATCTTTGTATTAGGTGTCATTTTCTAAGGTGCGTTGTTGGTTATAAACAAACGTTGTTGGAAGAGTGTCTTTGAAATTAAAGATGACCAAGGTGCGCTATTCATTAGTAGTTATTGGTATTAAGGTGCAGAGTTGAGAAAGAACGCACATCAATGGTGCAAGTGGCATTTGAGCGCATTATTGAAGTTTCAACGGGCGTAGATGGTTTCCATGATCTTTTGTCCAGATTGCTCATCTAAATCAACTCTCACCAATGTGTGCAGATGATGTATAACATGTGTAAGTCATCACAGACAATCATTAAGAGCACGCATTATTCATTATGTCTGCACGTGTATGGCTACCCAGTTCTAAATTTCATATTCCGCCTAAAATTTCAGTTCTTCTCAAAATTGAACCACCTCTATTTACAATCCTTTTAAATGATTCCTTCATCAAACTTGTTTCATCTAACTCGAAAAAAACTATCATTTCTTCTCTAGAAACAACCATCCACTTCCATTTGATTTCACAACCCTAAACCCTATCTCTCTCTACAAACCTTAACCTCTGTTCAGTCGAGCTTGTTTGAATTCACGACATCTACGCTGTCTCAAATGGCAAAGAAAGGTGAGAATAGATCCAAACAACTTCATGAGGTTCCTACTACATCTCTGAAAGCACCTCCAAAGGGAGTAAAGTGGCCTTGAACTGAACGGGTCATTAAGGTAGAACCAAAAGGTAAGAAAATCTCAAATCCTAAGAAATCTAGGAAAATTGTTGCTAAAAAGGAGTTTGATTCAAATAAATTTATTGATATGGCTGCCGCTAAGAGGTATAAAACTCTTGAGCTAATGGAGTTTTTGTTGGAATTCGTAACTAAATTTTTGACATTCATAAGCATATATGGCAGTAAAAAAAATTTACATCTAGAATTCCACCAAAGATCCATGCATATTGACATACACGATTAGGGTTATCATATTTTTACCTTAAAATCGAATGCTAGAGTGTATGATTGAATGGAGTGTTTGGTGTAGCTTTTAGTATGAAACTCGAAACCCTTCCTCCCACGTTGCCTTTATGCGAACGTGTCTAAAGGTATCCACATGAACGAACTCACTTGGAATGGAAATGTTTACTAGCACGAAGAATCTCTATTATTTCCTACAGAAATACTGTTTTTCTCTCTTTTGGTGGCACACACTAATTCGGCCTTGAGCCTTAAGACCTTTAGGAATTCGGCCCTAGTCTATTTACAGAAGAATAGAAAACCCTAATGTGTCCAATAGGGCAGCCGAATTCCACTTGTCCCACAAGGGTTAGATTTCCTAATTCCATTAGGAGTGTGTAAATAGAATTGCACAAGAAACCCTAGTCTAATTTTTCTTCTTGTCCAACAAGAAAATTAATTCTTAATTAAGAAATTAGTATAGCTGAATTTCTTAATTAAAATAGGTTTAGATCTCCTTGTCACAAAAGGAGAAGAAATCCTTTTAAGATTAGGTGTCCTAAGTAAGACTTAGTCAACATTTGACCTAGTCAACTTACATGTGCATCCCGAATTTTCAAAGCCTTATTAACGTTATTGGGCTTTTATTTACTTGATACATTATCACTAAATAAATCATTCCTTAATTAATCTACACGGGCCCAAATTATGTCACACATAATAATATGCCCAAAACATTATAAGAAACAATTTATATTAAAAGCCCATTACATTAATAGATAATATCTTATATTATTTATGACATAAATCATAAAATCCTAAATTATTAATGATTAATCAAATTAATCATACTAATAATTTAATTACCATGAGAGAAAATATTTGTGAACCAATCCAAATCGTTCTTATGTGTGACCCAATAGGCCCACTCGAAAATGACAATGGGCCTTGTCCCGAAACTTAGGCCCAAAGTCCATAAGCGGTATCTAGTAATACATTATGACAATCAAAAATCAAATGGTATTCGATGATTCGAGTTAACCTTTCATAATTTGATATTTAGTCATTTTGTCTCACGATATCTCTATTAAGCATAATGCATGGTTACATGTCAACCTCATATAACTTCATGTGTTTCTTGATCCTAAGTAGATCAATATACAAATGACATTGATAAACCCTTTCATCAATTCATTTGAGTATGAATACATTCCACCAATCCTACTCATCAAGTGGCCTAAAGATATCACTCTTCATAAGAGGAACAAATTCATCACT
>CAODLS010523590.1:0-11812 GCA_948243855.1 Flueggea neowawraea
CTGAATGGTGACAGATTCTAATAGAAGCTCCACACCTAATACAACATAAAATATTGGAAGAAGATGAAAAGAATGAGATCATGTTATTGCTGAAACATTGACAGGAAAAAGAAATACGATTGCGACCAAAAAGCAGCATCCAAACCTCTCTTGTCCACACAGACAGAATATCTTGAATATACCATTCTCAACCTTTACTTCTGATCTTTTATGGGCAAGTTTGGGTTGACCAAGTCACATAAGATTAACAAATAGGTTAGTGGACTGGTATTGAATGAGTGATAGACAGCCAAAACGATCATATTATATGAACAAATTCTTGACTAATAACTTAAAACAAATCTCTCTTGGCATTTATCCTCTCATTTTAGTGACCTGATTGTCACCGATAACATTATTTTAGATATAGAAGAAAAAATCTTAGGTGGTTAAGATGTCTCGCTTGACAGTGCCTTGCAACAATTAATCATGATTAATAAGAGTACAAAACCATAATCATCTTATCTCAAATAAAGTAAGAATCATCCACAGATTAAACCACTGAAAGAATATAATGTTGTGTGCTAACAGTACAGAAAATTGTTTTTGTAATGCAACAAGAACAGAAGCATTATCTTGGTTTAACTGGTCCATAATCAAAATTTTGTTGTGAATTTGTATATAATAACTATTCCAACCAAGTATAGATTAAGCCATGATAGCAGGATTAAAAACCTAATTCAGTGCATTACAGGCAAAACTTTATACTTTTAATATAGATTAAGAAAGGCCAAATTGCTCTAACAGAAAGTTGCAGTTAAGATGTTATGCTTGCATATTTTATTACTTTTATCTTACAAGGAGAAGCATTGAATTAGTGCTTTGACAAGACAGCCTACGAAGCTGCAGCTATGGAAGGGGATGGTGAAGAGAATCACGGAAGAAACTCGGTTGAGACTCATGGGTACAGTCAGTTTTTTGTGGGCTCACTGCAGTTTCATTTTCTTCTTCTCCATCATCTTCAGCTTCCCAGAGAAAACTTGCATATGAAGCTAGGACGTAGCTGCAACGAAGACAAAATTCTGATATCAGTTTTATTTAACCAAATCATAAATTTTCACAGACATGATGATTATTCGTTTGAACATTGAATTCGACAAGACATGATCAATCAAAAGAATGATGCCTTACCAATTATCTGGTGCAGTTTTGATAGCTTGATCAAAATAACTCTCGGCCCTTTGAGCATCTCTCTGTGATTGCCATATAATGTCCGCATAAAGTGAAAGAGCATTTCCATCACTTGGATTTGCCAAAATTGCTCGTCCAGCGTACTCCTCTGCTTTAGCAAGATCTCCTCGAACCTGTTCATTGCTTTAGTTAGTAACTGAAGAGAAATAAGAAACCAAATTCTGTGTAATATATTCAGTTCACAAGGTTCTGTGATCTGAATATGAATCTAAGTAAAGATTAGTTCTTTTTGTCCTTTGTATATATACATATTCCGAAATTTTTATAGAAAACAACATAACACTTTTTGTTGAAGATCATTAGACCTCTTTCAAGAACTTGGCATAGTTTCCAAGTAAAAGAGCATTGTCAGGGTTTGCTTCAATCATCTTCTGGTAATAAGCATCAGTACCATCTCTCCCATGAAACCACAACCCACCATCCCCGTCTCCACCATCTGATCCTCCGCGTCCACCATCACCACCGCAGATCCCACCACGACCTCCACTCCACATTCCACCGCCTATCACAAGTGTCTGCAGCCCACAACCTTCTTCCACGTCATCAATGGCCACTCTCTCTCCCAATCCAGAATTAGTAAGTAGAGTTTGAATTCTTGAATCGGGTTCTGCTTCTTGTTTTCGATCACAGTTGTCCCCATCTTTTAACTGTTGCTTGTTGCTCTGTGTTGGTAATTTCGATGTACTCTTCTTAGCTCTTTGGCAAGGTTTGGCTTGAAATGGTTTCTTTGCTTGATCATCAATGGGAGACTGATGAGAATGAAAGGAGCCAGCCAAAGAGACTGATTTGGTTCTTTGAAGAACCCGAAACTCTGGCCCAGGAGAGGGGTCTTTGGAATGAGGAAGCCACGAGTTCAAGATTGGTGTGGAGGAACTCCTTAAGAGCATGTTTATGATTTCTTATATTCAGGTTTAACCAAAGTAGTGTTGCAAGAAAGTACGTGGGTCTGAAAGATATTTTAAATTCCAGACAGAAAGTCGATTCCTTGAAGAAGTATTGGGACCAAAAAGATCAGATCTTTAGAGATAAAGCAAGTACAGATGATCATTGTCGAGAGAGAAAGCGTTTACCGATTGGAAGGAAAAACCTCCTCTGTTCAGGAAGACTTTAGAGAGGTGAGTTTGAAGACTAAACAAATCTGCAGATGATCAAATTGCAGTCGTTGATGATCATCACCATTTATAAAACGACAAGAGATGATAATTACTATCAGTCCCCATGCTCATGTAAACCCACAGAAAGCCTAGGGCCTCTAAGGCAAGGACACGTTGACCATAGATCATCTGAAATGGGACCCAACAACGACCTTCTTATTCCACTTCTCTGCGAGGAAAATGGACGGCTATGATATCGTTATGGTTGTATGTGACAATGAGACATCACTGTCATCCTAGCTTCTTTCATGTAATCCCCAAACCAGAGAAGACACGTGTGACAAGTTAAAAATGTACAGAGATAAAAATGATCAACTTGGATAAGATTGTAGAATCATCATATACAGTGAAGGAGCCAGCAAACGTTTCACCGGGGGCACCATGTAAGGCAGACGGAAGTCGAACGGATGGCGGTGGTGGTGCAGAGGGCGATGTTCGTGCTATAAGCCTCCATCTCTTGTTTTTATGTTTTAAAAGTTGGGCCCATGATTTTTTTAACCCAGGAACCAAAACCACGTTGTTTTGGTCCCTGGGTTAAAAAAAATTAGCCCTGCCATTTCAGTCCAGGGTTTTCAAAACGTAAAAGGTCGTCTTCTTCCTTAGAAAGGACGGCTCTGCTAAACTTAACTCTTTTCTCCTCTTCAACCTTCTATTGCGCCTCTCGCCTTTGCTTACGTTTGTCATCGCTGGAAGCACCATCAGCCTGGCTTTAATGGTGCCCCCCTCTCACCTGTAAGTGAGGTGGTGGCACCATACAGGGAGGGGAGGGAGGAACCCCCTAATAAGGGGTTTCGGCCGGCGTGCCCCCACCCGCCCCGGTTTCCTTTCGTCCCTGATCATATGAAAAAGAAATGGAATGAACAGAGAAATTGGCATGACTTGATTCTTTACTGTAGTTGATGGAGACAAGGATTCATCAAATAAGACTATAGAAGATGAAAGCGTGCTCAGCCTCAGCCGCCTCCATTGGCTACCAGCAGTAGGGGTGGACATGGCCCGGGTCGGGCCGAGTCACCTCCTAAAACTTCAGCTTAGTTGATCGGATCGGGCTGGGTCAAGTCCAGTCGATTGGGTTAAAAATTTGATCCGAGTGGGTCGAGTCTGTTCACATACCTATTTTTTAATATTAATATTTTTTATTAAAATATAATTTAATATATATTTTATTATATAAATTATATTTTAATAAATATTAAATAATTTTTAAATTTATAATTGATATTATTTTCACTCATTTATAACATATAATATATCAAAATAATATTAATATATTATATATATATAATATATTTGTTCGGATTAGGTATGACTGACTCGTCGGGTCTAACCATAAGTACAAATCTTCCCTATTTTTTTTAAAAAAAATAGGCAAGTCAAATTGGACTAAAATGCTCAACCCTAACTACCAGTGGGAGCGTGGCTAACCATCAAGTTAGTATCCCCTATAGTAGATATGTTATTTTCAAACGGTAATCGACGAACCAAATCAAAACTGAACCGGTCAAATTAAAATCGAATCGGAACTGGAATCGGCCAACCAAAACCAGAGGGTAGCTGTTCAAGTTCTGGTTCGACCTCTCCAAAAACCGTAGAACTGTAGGTTCGAACCTCCAGTTCGAACCATCATATAACCGTTGGAAACCAATCATTTCCTTTTTTTTTTGTTTTTTTTTCAACTCTATAAATACCCTCACATATCCTACCAATTTTATATCATTCATTCTCTCTCAATCTCAATATCTTCTACATTCTCACTCTCTCAAAATTCATTTTGCTTTAAATTACTTTTATTAATTATTTATATATTTTATTATTATAATTACGTTTTTTATATTTCTCTAAGTTATTTTTTGCAATTACATTTTTTTAAATTTCTTCCACTTTTTTACTATAGTTTAATTTAGTTATTTTGTTATTTCATTATATTTAATTAAACACAAACACTTCTGACTCCAAACACTTCTGACTCCAACGACGAGGGTTAATTTAGTTTTTTTTTTTACTTTGTATTTTAATTTATCATGTATTGTTAATTGTTGAATTGTATAATTAAATTCGGTATTGTAACTCGGGTATTCTTCCACCACAAATGAGAACATCTAATAAAATATAATGAGTTTTTTTATTTTGTTTGAAAATTATTAAAAAAATGAAATACAATGTATTATTAGTACTATAGTTAATTATTTAATATAATAAAATTTACAAACCATAAAAATAATTGACGAGATAAAATATAGGGCTAAAAACAAAATTTCTAAAAAAAAAGGAAATTTAATTGAACTGAAACTGGCGGTTGAACCGATCAAATTTGATCAAAACCAGAACTGGACCAAACTGTAGGAACCACGGTTTGATTTTGGTTCCTTCATTCTAGAAATTGGAACCGTCGGTCTGGAACCGGCAACAATCGGAAGTGGAGGCACAAAATTTCGACCGTTTAATGCTTAATGTCTTCAGTTCTAAATCAATTTACCGAATTGCTTTTACTTTGATGTACTTTAAGAAACGTTTGCTAAACTTGCAATAACAGCTTTATTAAGTAGTTTGAGTTTAAATAACTATGCCCAGTGGCAGAGCTACGTTAGAGCGAGTATGAGCCTGGACCCAAGTAGGCCATGGACCATTACGGAGTTGAAGATTTGTTGAAGAAGATAAGATTTTTTTTAAATTTTCAAAGCACAAGACAAAATTACGTTGTTTCTCCTGTAATTAAAATAAAAATTTAAATTTTTTTATTTTGCCCCACTAATTTAAAAAAAATAGACTAGGTTAAAACGGTGCACTTTGCCTTGTTCTAAAATCAAACACAACCACTCTCCATCTCATTTTCGCAGACCACCACCAGACCAATATCACTCCTCTCTTTTTTCTCTTCATCTTCGATGCGTCCAACTCCAAACCCAGTGCTCGAGCCGTTACCGCCACGATGCGCCGCCACTGCCTCTCCCAGGTAAGCCGTCCTTCCTTTCCTCCCTATTTTTCAGAAAATTCAGTTTTAATTTTATTTAGAATTAAGATTGTTGAATAATTTATTGATGAAATTGTGATTTAAATTAGGTAGATTGTAGTGTTAGATTGTTAAATTTCTGATTGAATGGATTTAAATTTTGTTTTAATAGATTTGAATTAATTAGATAATTTTAATTGCTAGGTCAATTAATTTGAGTGGATTTAATTTTGGTTTTTTGTCGTATGCATCGCAAAACCAAAAAAAAATCCGACTTCTACTTAGTCAGATTCTCAACTTTGCCACTGCATACGCCAAACATTATTCATGTGAAAAGTCGTGTTTTTGGGCAATGAACTCCATATATCTGACTTAGATGGAGCTTGTTTGTTATATATATATATGGAGTTCACCTCAAGAACTACTTGCGTTCTTACCAGGCCATATTTTAATGACCACAATAGAAAGTGATCAAAGCTACTAGAATCTCTAAAAATGGTTGTTTTCAGATGTAACATGGGTTCCTTGTTGATATTTTACTCCACTCTGGCTATCGCATCATTTTCCTCACTTCTCCACCAAGTCCTACCTACTTTCTTTCAGAAATATCAACCCATAATTGAGAAGATGAATACAACCTTCACATGGTATTTAATATTTATAAATAAAATTTATGAATAATTGTATTTAAAAATAAATTAACATGTTTAATTTTTTGTTGAATTTTTCATTTTTAAATAAATTGTGTTTAAAATAAGTAGTAATTTATAATTGTTTGTATTTTATTTATAAAAATAGCCTTATAATAAATATTTAGGTGATAAATTAAAATTGTAGTGTAAGAATAGTTTTATTAAATTGATATAAGTGTGAAATTCATTTGTAAATTTCATTTTTTTTGACAATATTTACAAATAAACAAAATTTAACTAAGACAAATCTTTTTATTTGCAAATGAAGAATTTAAATATTTTTAAAAAAATCAAAACATACACAAAAAATTAACAAAAGTTAAATTTACAAATGAATTAAGCAAAATTTTGTAGAATTCATTTATACCAAACACACTAATGAAACTTGTGTCGGGCGTAAACCACAAGTTCAAGACTCCTATGATAGAGATTATAGAGAGAGCATTTTTTGCGATTGTACCCAAAAAATGATCTTCATGAACAAGGTTGGTGCCATTGTCCATCCAAACATTTCAGCTTTGACTGCTGAGAAAACTAGACACAATAAACATCTTCGAGAGCGACTTTCAGCAAAGAGAAGGATCTAATTGGTCAATAGTCTTACAAACCTCTATAGTGAATGCAACACTTTAACATACTACGGGGGGTTATCCACAAAAATGGGGGAAGAACCCTCAAATATCAAGATCATCTGGGGCCAAGTCTAAAATGACTAAGATATTTCCTAGCATCAATCAAATTACAACTAAACAGTAACATATAACCCTAAGTACCCTGGAAATATCACCAAAGACATTCAAGATAATCCTCCAAGGACCCTTTTCCAGAGTAAATTGGCACTACAGTTGAGATTTGTTGATTCCTTTATGAACTTATCAGAACTACAATAAGCACAGGCTGGCCTATAGTGCCTTCTAAGATCAACATCGAAGAAAAACTTATATATCAAGGGCAAGAAAAATTGAAATTCTCCAACATAAACATTGCAGTTAGCGAAAAAGTCAAACTTCAGAATTCACATTGATTTATAAAAAAAATCAAATATCAGGAGTTAATTTCAATTCAAAAAAAAAATAAGGGTTCCTCCATAATCCCACATACAGGATTTCCCATAATGTACAACTGTGGCTGCAGGATTCAGAAAACGAGGAAAAGAGTTTGAATCCAAGTTTGTACAAAATCCAACCAGAGACACAAGATGGAGAAAAGAGAGTTTTCCAGTTGTTTTTTTTTTTGGTCCAAAGAAACTTTTCCAGTTTCACTAATTTAAGAAGTTACAGGAACATAACATAGGATCTCATTCCATGAATATAAAATTGTGTTCTAGATGAATCATGAATGAGAAGAATTCCTATTTAACTGATTACTTCAATGATTCTGAAGACAATTAAATTGACAAGAAAACTATAAAGATCAAAGAGAGAATGCTGAATTGTATCATGTATAATCTAACCTAATTCGTCTGAGGTTCTTACAAGTATATACAAATTGAATGCTTCCTAGTCATCTTCTAGACCGAGATCCTTTGTTTAATCCACCACTGCCACCGTTCCTTCCATCCCATGCTGAAGCCCAAAAGAACAACGACAACCAGAAAAGAACAGCAAAAAAGATCCGAACTTTGTCCGGTAACCTAGATAGAGTTGAGATGGCACCTGCATCATCAGAAGTACCACAAAGGAATCAACTTTGACAAACTCAAACGCCAACATAAGTCTAACTTGAGCAAGTCTCAAGTTTCAACTCCACATTTAAACAGAGAAGAAAGCAGCCTCGATTCAAGGTCGGAAGGCCCTGTCAAACTTGTGTTAATATAAATAACTCCACTCGAAAAAAATGAGGCTCCAAAAGTGTACTTCAACGGGAAAGAATCAAAATTTCACATCAACTAAATTCACCACTAAAATTCTCTGAAACTGTTGACTACCAAATACATAACGGAAGAAAACAGAGCCGTTCGTCAAGTAACTGATCAAAAGAATCAAAATCACATCAACTAAATTCACTACTAAAACCTCTGAAATTGTTGACTGCCAAATACATAACGGAGGAAAACCGAGCCGTTCTTCAAGTAACTGATCAAAAAACCCTAATTCGATGTCATCTAGAGATAATTTCTAACACATTCATTGATATCTCAAATTAAAAGCTATATATACTGGCATAAACTTGTACCAGTTAATTCCGAAACGCCAGTGCACAACTTGATAAACAAAGTCTAATAGCGAATTAAGAACACAAAAAAAAATCCTGACAATTTCTAGGATTTCAGAAGTTAAAGAAGGAACCTTTGAGGCGAAAAGGGTCCTTATCCGGAGGCGGTTCGGACGGAGGAGGGGGTGGCGGAGATAAGGCGGCGAGGGAGTGGCGCTGCCGTAAGTGGCGATTCGTGGGAAGGGGCGGTAAGTGGAGGCAGCGGGAATCAATAGGTAACCGAAGAGGCTGGAGAGGAGAGCTGAGGTGGTGAAAAGTGCGTGGGAATGCTGAGGTCGGCGTTGTCGCTGGACAGAGAGCACCCATTTTTCTGGGGGGCGAAAATTGAAGATGGAGACCTATTTTGGCACCAAAATATCGGTTTTATAAATGGACTCGTACATAGTGTGATCTGGGTTTGGGCCTTATTAGAGAGCCGGCGTTTGGACTAACATCACCGTATTGTGGCCCGTTTTCCTTCTTTTAACAAACAAATATAATTTCATTAATTTATTATCTATCGATGGTTGAATACAGACTCCACTTAAAGCATCAAATAAAATACAACCACACAATTAGCAACTTCTCGATTTTAATCTTAAATTTAGACTGATAATTAACATTCACATGTTATAATCGTATCATATCGTTTTATAATTTACATATTACATATAATTATTTATAATACAAATATACTAAAATAAAATTTATGTTAATTATATCGTGTCATAATGTGTTATTATATTATAAATTATTCTCCTCAGATCAAAATGTTTTACTTGAGGAACTTAAAATCTACTTAGAATTGAAATGTTTGCAAATTACAACAATTAGCATTATGCGTGCAATGCAAAAATTAATTTTATAAGATAATTAATTTTTTATGTTAAAATATAATTTAAAAAATTAATTATAATTAATTTTTTAAAATTATTTTTGGCAAAATTATGATTAATAAAAATTATAAATTGATTAATCATTATCAATATTTTAAGTTAAAGAGTTTTTCTAAGTTTTCAATAAATAGTTTCGTAGTTGATTAACACATGGTCTTTTACCTATTTGTATATTATATATGTGATTATTTAATTTATTATAAATAAATATATTGATTGTTATGCCTAAATCTGTTTTCTATATCTCAAAAACCTTTAAGAATTTAATTATTTTTTATAAGAATTATAGAAATATAATTAAATATTTGATCTTTTTCTTAGATAGTATTCTCAAATGGACTTTTTTTTCTTCAAGAATTTGTGTTGGGTCCTATCTTATATGTTTATTATATAATCTCTTAATTGTATTTTTTTTAATTAAATGATTTACTTTTTAGATTTATTGAGTTTTATTTGCTCATAAGTTTTTAATTTTTAGATGTTTTTTATATTCCGAACTTATTTGACTTGACATCATTTTTGTTGCTAAAATTTTAACTCTCATTCTACACACATCAAAAATTTACTTAAAGAACATTTAAACAAAAACTATGCTTTTATTACTAAAAACTTATCTTATCATATAGATGTCAAGTAATACTCATACAATACACTGTAAATTATGCTCATCTAATTTTAATTAATTTTTTTAAAACAATCTATATAATAATAAAAATGTATAGTCATATTAATTTGAAAAAAATAAGTTGAAAGTTGAGTTATGTCGATGGTTAAAATGTTATTTGGAACTCTGGAATAAGAAATCACTGGAAAATATTGTCTAACTAAGGAAATATCTAATATTTAGTTTTATCTCATAATTTTTTCTAAAAAATAATTAAATTCTTATAAAATTTAGAAAAACAGTAATCAGTAGGCATAACAATCAACATGTTTATTTATAATAAATAAAATAATCACATTTATAATATAGCAAAAAAAAATTAGAGTAAAGATATGAATTAATCCTAATTATGAACGTCAATATATATATAAAAGTTGGAGAATTTTCTCAATCTTTCGATAAATTTATGTCAATACATTTCTTTTTGTATGTAGTGTAAAATATGTCAATTTATTTTAATTTAGTATATCCAACTCTCTTCAAATAAATAATAATAGAAGAAATAAAAAGTCTTTTGACAATTAACTAAATAGTTAGTGTATTTAACTATTTTTCAAAGAGTAATAATATAGATACAATGACACATTTCAATTAAATAAAAAGTCATTTGTCGAAAGTTTGGAAAAACTTCCTAACTATTATATATATATTGATTTGTTGGTTAATTAATTGATATGCATGGAGATGTCTCAAAAATAGAATCAAGTGTTGGAAAACGTACATTTGCTTTGAGTATGGGATGGTTTAGATTTTTTCTCTTAATATTCTCTAAAGTGGTGTATATGTATAATTTGGAGATAATTGTTAGGACTTAATAGTTAAAAATAGCCTAAACTTCATCTAATTTATAAAAAACAACCTAAACTTTAAAAAACAACATGATATATTCTGAATTTTAACTTTAGTATCAAATATAACCTGTCATATATTTTTTCTTAAAATGTTTTTTTTAGAGTTGATGTATAAGCCACTTGTACAATGACATTTCAAACTTAATAACTCGACTTAACTATATTATTAAAAAATAATCTAAACTTTACTCATTTGATAAAAAAAATAACCTAAAATTTATATATTTTATCAAAAATAACCTAAATTTAAAAAAATAGTCTAAACTTGCCCCAAGGAGTTGGGTTTGACGATAATCAACTAACGTTTACAGTTGAATATTTCAGGTTCGAACCTTGATGGAGGTAGGAGGTAAAATAATTGATTTGAGCTTTCGTCCGCCCTTCTACATTTTTAAAGAAAAAAAAATAGTCTAAACATATCTTGAAATTTGATTTTAGTATCAAATATAATTGATCTGATTTAACAAAAAGACATTGTGTTTTTTTGGTGCGAAAGGAGGGTCAAGTCCTACATTCATTCATGAACAAAACGTGGCCTAGAAATGCCACTCAAATCATGTACACTGAGTCTTCCCAACTCTTGCGAGGGTCTGTCAAAAGTGACAAAATTAGTTTACAAGAGACTCCATAATTAGAAAGCGAATAAGCACAAAAGTTGGCTTCTCTATAAATGTTAAAAATAGAGACCAGCTAGGTCTATATTGGTCGATTCCTGGCAATCCCAGATCGCTCTCTGTCAGGAAAAATTGGCGATTGAAGAATGTGGAATAAACAAAGAGCAATCACACAAGAACAAAAGATTTACGTGGTTCGATCAATAACCGATCTACGTCCATGGGCAGAGCACAAGTAGTTCTACTATTCAGAGTCAAAAACAAGCACAATAGCTTACAACGGCGTTCAAAGACCACCCAAGACGTTTCCAAGGCCCCCTTATATAGTTAATAAGTAATACAAGTCAAAACTAATTAGGAAAACCCTATCCCATCAAAATTGGTTACACGGTCAGTGAAGATAAGACATGGACACAGACCCTCGACACACGACCATGCCTTCGTGTCAGTGTAGCTCCAGAAGACCCGACAAGGCAAGACACAGGCACGGACACGGCCATGACCAAGGCGTGTCCACCCAGTTCTTGTCTTTTCTGGCTTCAGTGCATCACACGGTCAATCCCACACC